>MU388799.1:0-75875 GCA_022578815.1 Xylariaceae sp. FL0016
CGGTTGGTTTGTGTTTTTTTTAAATATTATTTACTTTAATAATACATTTATTTATATATTACTTTTTTTTTTTTTTTTTTGATTTTTTTTAACGGCCCCCCCCCCCCCCCCCCCCCCTCCCCCCCTTTCCCAAAAAAAAAAAAAAAAGAAGAAGAAGAAAAAAAACAAACAAAAGGTATGAGCGAGACGGCTACAGTTATGGGGACATTTACATCTTTGAATGACCTGGCGGACATGAACCCATTTACATCTCAATGTGTACTCGAGGTAACACTGTCTTTGTTCCATGCTGCCGCATGGTCCCAAGGCTTGGGTGACCCAAGCTCGACAGCATGATGGACTCTTTGTTGTTGGTATCGCCAACCAACTCGCACATCCGGGCAGCTTAGCCCTTTGTTCTCGTGAAGTCCCACCAACCCAACGTGCGTCGACATATTCGTCAATGCATCCTCCTGGAAGTCGCCTCTGATGTGATTCATTGCCCTTAGAGCTACAGCTGATCGCGCTTTGTGATGTCTATCTTCGTGCCGGTAAAAGTCCTACCCACAGGAGAGCGAGTTGTGGTGCCGTACCTAGTCGATGCGAACATCGTGGCCTTTTGTCTCACTACAGGCTGGCAGACTTGGCATTTCTGTCGATAAAAAAAGCCTGATACAAATAAGAAGTGTTATTGGATCACAGAAAAATTCCACACCCATCAGGAAAGCCGAGTACTTCTTTATCTTGCAAGACTAGTGGTGGTTGGATGTTTCTAAGCGGCATTCGGGGAACAACGGCGAGAACAATGATGGACGTCCTCGCCTTTTCCCGCAAGATTGTCATCATTCTGCAGGACAACTGAGTGTCGTGTGATAGAGATCGCCATTTGTAGATACCTCGAGTAAGTAACCAGGTGCTCGATGAGTATATCGCACAGGTGAGTCATGTACCAGCGTCTTCTTCCTTGACTCACGAGAGCTGTGCTGTGTAAGTCGGACGCGACGGCCAGCCTCCCCCACTTTCCCAACTCGGCCAATGTACCTAAATCGCAGCCACTGAACGGCCACAGATTACGGCGTATCGGACAAGCTGTCAGGGCCATGGAAGCAAGCATTGGCGTGCACGGCCCGTAAACCCTCGTAAAAGGTCCCGAAGCGGTAATGCCACCTCCGATCCGTAAAGCAGTACGAGACGTGCATCAGCAGCCTCGCAACGCAGAGTGCGGCTGACGGCCCTCTCCATGAAACTTGATGGACGCGGAAGTAGTGAGTCTATGTAGTAAATAAAGTCCATCGTGCACTCTGTTCGTGTCCCTTCGTTTCTAAAAGTGAAAATTGTATCTGCTACAGATCCCATGTCGTCTCGTTCATTACCTATAGGCACCTACACCTACCCACCGTCTCGTCCGTATCCAACGACAACCGGATTGGTATAACCAGCATTAAGTCAATAACTCTTATTTTTGATAACAAGATCAAAGCCCAAAAGACTCTTTGAGCTCTAGCCCTCTCCATACTTATCAACCAAGAGATCCAGATCGACAGCCCACGCTGCTTCAACGCTCGCACCCGAGATCATAAGGTCAATCCTAGATCGGTCGTCGAGTTCATTGTCGCACATCATGCCCGAACCCGACAGCTCCCGTCCTGATCCCGCGACCACATCGATCTCCGTGTCCAGCCCGCAGCGGCCCCAACTTACCCCCAAGTTCTCCGACTATCTCCGCGTCTTCAGCTATGCCACCCCCTGGGACTTCACCGTCTACGTAGTTGCGGCTATCGCTTCTCTCGGTGCCGGTGTTTCCTTTCCGCTTATGAGTAAGTATCGTTCCTATTCACGGCATCATCTGGCGTCTCCCTCACGCTTGTTTGCGGAAATCCTAGTCCATTAGGTCTTGAGACATCTTGACCTGAAAGTCCCCTCACGAAACCGGAGCTAACGCCTTTTCTTCGCCAGACATCATCTTCGGTCAGCTCGTTGGCCAATTTACCGACTACTATGGCAGCTCCTCTCCATCCCCTGATGACTTCAACGCGCTCTTGAACAAACAGGCCCTCTATATCATGGCCCTGTTCGTGGCACGCTGGGGCCTGGGCGCCCTCACCACGTTCTGCTTCCGCATGATCGGTATCCGACTCTCGTCTGCCGTGCGTCGCCAATACCTCCAAGCCTTGCTTGCGCAATCCATCCATGTCATAGACTCCCTACCGGCCGGTGCGCCAGCCACCGCCATCACCACTACGTCTCATACCCTCCAGCTTGGGATCTCCGAGCACCTGGGAACCTTCTTGAAGACGATTGCGACTATCGTAGGCGCCATAGCAGTGGCCTTCGTCTGGAGTTGGGAATTGACGCTGGTGGCATCGTCACTGCTGTTGTATCTCCTGGCAATTCTCGCCTTCTGTATTCCGATGATTTTGAAGCGGCAGAGCGCTACGGTGAAGGCTGATGCGGAGGCAAATGCTATCGCAAACGAGGCGATAGGAGGTATCCGTCTAGTCATGGCCAGTGGCGCCCAAGGTCGCATTATGTGTCGCTATGAGCGGTGGGTGCGCGAGGCCATGGTGGAAGCTCAGAAAATGGCCCCTGTTGTGGGTACCCAGATGGGCCTTGTAGTATGTAAATTTGATCGTCGCGACTGCATGTTACACGATGAGAGCTGACGTCTTAACAGTTCTTCGGTATTTACGGCGCTTTCGGCCGGTCATTTTGGTACGGATCGCAACGTTATATCGACGGCGCGATCAGCAACGCGGGCGTCGTCGTCGTCGTGCTAATGTCGGTTATGCTCGTATTGTTCTCCCTGCAACAAGTCTCGACTCCGCTGATAGCTGTCACCAAGGCTATGGTAGCGGCATGCGAGTTGTTCACCATCATTGACGCACCGCCACCGACGTCCGGATCCCTCAAGCCTGATCTCGCCAATCAGGACATCGTCTTCGATGATGTTACTTTCGAATATCCTAGCCGACCCGGTACCAGGGTTCTCGATGCACTGCGTTTACGCATTCAAGCTGGCAAGAATACCGCTCTGGTAGGCCCATCGGGGTCAGGCAAAAGCACTGTCGTCAGCTTATTGGAGCGGTGGTATTCGCTCCAAGGTCAGCACGTCTTGCCGAAAGTAGTCAAAGCGAAGCCGAAGGAAAAGTCGGAAACTGGATCAGAAGAAGAGGCGACTGAGAATCCTGAGCCTACCGCTGTCTCGCAATTATCGGGATCAGTCATGGTTGGTGGCTATAATGTAGAGGATCTTGATCTCCAATGGTGGCGATCGCACATTGGTCTCGTACAGCAAGAGCCTTTTCTTTTTAACGATACCGTATACAATAACGTGGCAAATGGCCTCATCGGGACCAAATGGGAAGACGAAACTGAAGCTCACAAACGGAAACTAGTCCAGGAGGCGTGCCAGGAGGCCTACGCAGACGACTTTGTCAGTCAACTGCCAGATGTAAGTTGAAGGCCCCCCCTTTAGTTCTAAGTCGATGTAGACGAGCTCTCCTGACTTGTTGAATTACAGGGTTACGATACACGAGTCGGTGACGGAGGCGCCAAGCTCTCTGGTGGCCAGAAGCAGCGTATCGCCATTGCCCGCAGCATCGTTAAGCAACCGCAGACCATTATTCTCGATGAAGCCACCAGTGCGATCGATGTGAAGAGCGAGAAGGTCGTCCAAGCTGCCCTTGATAAACTCGCCAGTAAACACACCACCATAACCATCGCTCACAGGCTTTCAACTATCAAGAAAGCCGACCATATTATTGTCCTGCAAAACGGACAAGCCGTCGAGCAAGGCACGCATCAGAGTCTCGTTTCTAATGAAAATGGTGCTTATAGCGCCTTAGTACGCGCCCAATCTCTGCATATCTTATCGATCGACGCGAAAGAGCCAGAGGCGCGCGTATTAGACCCAGATATCCGATCGGGTCAAGGACAAGACAGCAATACGCAGGACTCAGAGCCCAAGGTCACCAATAGTATTACTGGAGAGTTATCCAAGAAACCGCGAAGTCTGATTGGGAGCTTCGGCAAGCTCCTGTACCAGCAGCGGACTCGTTGGCCTTCATGCCTGGGCATTGTCGGGACATCTGCTGCATTCGCATCCGGTACCCCCGTCCAAGCTTGGCTGTTCGCAAAGGTCATCAACACCTTCCTTTTAAGTGGGGAGGAGCTGAAGCATGCGTCGAGTTTCTGGGGGTTGATGTGGCTCGCCCTAGCCGGCGCCGTCGGGCTGTCCTACTTCGTCGAGGGTTGGATCAGTCTGCGCGTCCAATACTTTGTCAGTGCCGCGTACAAGATGCAGTACCTGGCAGATATATTGACACAGAGGCTCCAATTCTTTGACGAGGACCAGAACTCTCATGGAACTCTAAGCTTTCGGACCTCCAGTGATCCAAAGCAGTTAGAAGAGCTACTTGGTCTGAATCTTGCCCTCTTGATATCTGGAGTTTTTGAAGCCATGGGATGTGTTACCATAGCGCTGGCTTTTAGCTGGAAATTGGGTTTGATTGCTGCTTTTATTACCATGCCGCTGATGCTTGTATCAGGATTCTGGAGGTACAGACAAGAAATGTACTTCGACAAACTTAATGCGGATGTCTTCATGGAAAGCTCACGATTCGCGACCGAGGCCATTGGAGCAATAAGGACGGTCTCGTCCCTGATGATGGAGTCCAATATAAACGACCGATATAAAAAGCTACTGAATGGACATGTCAATGCAGCTCGTCTCAAAGCACAGTGGACTTCGGTCTTCTTCGGCTTCGCTGACAGTGTAAGCCTCGGCTGCCAAGCTTTGGTATTCTGGTATGGTGGGAAACTTCTCGCAAACGGGCAATACTCGTTAGAGGCCTTTTTCGTCTGTTTCATGGCTATAATCCAGGGCGCTGAGTCGTCGAGTCGAGCTCTGGCCGTAGCACCCAGTGCGGCCCAGGCGAAGGCGGCCGCAAATCGTATACTCGACATCCATGAGTCTGCTGACGCGGAGAGGAGAGACACAGAAAAGAGCCAGAGAGTCACTGGCATTGAAGATGGTGTGAAAATCGAGCTGCAGAACGTATATTTCAAATATCCCTCTCGGGAAACACCAATATTCGAAGGCTTGAACCTTACTGTCGAGAAGAATCAATATGTTGCGTTAGTTGGCCCATCTGGATGCGGTAAAACGACAATCATCTCCCTTTTGGAGAGATTTTACGAATTAGGAAGTGGGAGAGGCTCAGTTCTCTTCAACGGTATCAACATCCAAGATCTTGACGTGCACGATTATCGACTCCAGTTATCTCTGGTGGCCCAAGAACCGATCATGTTTCGCGGGACTGTGCGCGATAACATCCTCTTCGGCATCGCCGATCCCACTGCCGTCTCCGACGAAAGAATTCAGGCCGTTTGCCGCGAAGCTTGTATTCATGACTTTATAATCTCTCTGCCCGAGGGCTATAATACCGACGTTGGCCAGAAGGGGATCATGATATCTGGAGGCCAGAAGCAGCGGGTTGCGATTGCGAGGGCGCTCATACGCAACCCTAAGGTCCTACTCTTAGACGAAGCCACGTCAGCGCTGGATTCCGAATCTGAAAGGATCGTTCAGGACGCATTTGAGAAAGCACGCAGAGGCCGTACCATGATATCTGTGGCTCATCGACTCTCAACGATCCGCGATGCAGATGTCATCTACGTTTTCGATGAAGGCCGCGTGGTGGAGAAGGGCACACACGACGAACTCGTCGAGAAAAAGGGAACATATTGGGAAATGGTAAGTTTTCCCCCAAATTTTTGACCTTAACCGTTAGCTGAAAACTTGTGCTTTTAGTGTCGGAGCCAGGCTCTGGATCTGTAAAGACAATACGCCATGGTTTAAGGGTCCTACCCTTGTATAACAGCGGCCTTGCATACTGGCTAGGTTTCGAGGACAGGCGTTTAGGTAGATATCGTCACGAGGTAGAAAGCTTTCTCCTCTCGCCCAAAATAATGTTTCGCGACCAGAAGTCGCATTTCTACTGTCGTTCTGGGCTTGAAAACCTTTGTGGTATTGGAACCATTTGATCTTTGGTTACATATAAACCCTCAAGTCCCTATTGATCAGTGCGACTTGTTCTGCGGGTAGTCTAAGTGCTCTGGAAATACGACATCAACAAACCGCCTGATCCGGTTAGAGGTTGTCGACTCCATTTCACTTCCTCAGATTCGTCCTGGAGCTCACAGGCCTCTTCGACTAACTGCCACTCGCTCACCATTTCGTTCCAGTCGAGATAGCGAAAAACAATGCGGTCCCCGCCTTCTTCAAACGCGAATTCGCGCCGCCAAAGTCGTTGCCATTGCTCCGTCGGGGTTCCACTGGTGGCATTGATGCGCTCGATGTCCCGGCTTTTGAGTGCTACAGCATAGAGTGACCTTGCGCTCCAAAGGCCGTCTTGGCCTGGATAGTCTTTAAGCATCAACATAGCTTCATCCCGCGTCAATGGGTCGCGGCACAGGAAGGTCACGGTAAATATGTAGAATGATAGGATGCCTTGTAAAGATAGCTGGTAAGCTGGGTTGTTTGATTGTCGCTTAACCGCTTGTAAGGCGATCTGGGCTAGCGATAGAAACTCCCGAAATTTTGGCGTCAAAGAATGCAGTGTCTCGACATGGAGAAACCGCGGAGGGTTCTGGAAGAACCAAAAGCCTATATACTGCAACCGAAGATGGATTGCTTTAATGTAGGAGGGTGAGTCGACGTCGGACATGAGGATGTTGTTGAAGAGCGGTAGAAATGCTCTATCAAGCGATTCCAAGGACCGCTGCGACTGTGCGACATGAGCTCGAATTCGGGGGCTGCTGAGAAGATCATGTAGAAATGCTGAGATAACACGTTCGTCTTGCGATGCTAATACACCAGAATCTTGTATGATCTCCATAGCCAGTGGGCCCATCTTTGTTTGTGCGCGTTGTATGGCGGTCCAGTATTGCTCGTACTCGTCGAGGCTATTGAACACGCTGGGTATGCGATCGAGGGTCACCGACGAACGGGGCAGCTCGCCGAGCAACACCAAAAATGATTCCAATGTTCGCGTCCTCTGCTTCAGGCCCTGTACGAGGCTTGGGAGTGGCGGACCATCGCCAAGCCTACCTTCAAGTGTACCACGCGCCTGTGATGAGAGATGTAAGAAGAGGTCTGCCACAGCGGCTAGCAAAGGCTGTGGGTTCGGCCCCAAATCAGCTATCTGATCATGCCGCTCATCATCGGTCAGGAGTGCGAGAAGCATTGTCAGGCCATGATTTACATGTACCAATGCTGCTCTCTTGTTGCCTCGGAGGCTCTCGAAGAAAAGCAGCAGGACTGACATAAAGACAGCATCCTGAATGGACGCACGCTGGGTTTGCAGCCTGAGAGCCCGACAGTAATACCCGATGGCTTGCGAATAGTGCGCGTTTCTCATTTGATTGAGAGTAAGCGATGATGAAACAGTACGAAATGACTGATGAGGCTCGTGTTGGTGCCATACACTCAAAGCTCCAATGGCGATGGCGGCAGATCTGATCGTAACATTATTGCGAGCGAGCTGGGGCAGGGTTACTGCCCACAGATCACAATTAGATGCTGCCGTGATCCAAGAGCCCTGCATGAGCCCGACGAACTCTTTGAAGTAGCGCAGCCCCGTAGCATCACCACAGTCCAGCGAGTCGAAATTCAAGTGCGATTGCATTGTTGGAGACGCGCCGTAAGAGGGTGAGCTTTGCTTCGACTGCCATTGAAGCTGACCTGGGCTAAGATGCGCTTTTTTCGAATCGGTGACGTAGCCTTCGCAGTGACCTCTATGCTTGAGACAGTTATCGCAGCTTGGCTTCGCCTCGTCGCACTTAATGTGCCTCTTCTTGCACGTGATGCAGCCTGTGCGAACCTTCTGCGTGCTCGTACGGGAGAGTTTTGCTTTGCTCGTTCTCATCGTCGTAGCCGACAGCTCCATGCCAAATGTTGAATGCTTTACGCACAGAGTTAAGCCTAAGTGATGATTCCACAGTATTAGAAAGACCTTGATTCAGGTAACCTCCTCATTATAACTCAGCTGGCGTGATGAACTTGCCGGTTGTACCAGAGAACTGTGATAATGGCACTCTCGACAGGGCTGCATGTCAGCCTGTGCACGGACCACATGACTTGCCTGTCTCCTCGAGGAGCCCGACTTGGAAGCGTACTTGAATGAATTACCGGGAAGAAGACTGAGAAGCATTGATATAGGCTTACTCTCTGAGCTGAAGGTTATGGGGGCTTGTATTCGCTTCGCTCCAAGAAATATAGGTGGCATGAGCGCCACTTGCTTGCAATCCAGATGACGTTTTAACCTACCTACCGGCAGTCGATGGGGTCTGTGTGGTTGTCTGCCCAAGCATTAACATGCCCAGTTGTTCCGCTCATAGGTGTAACGAGAATAACGGATATACATGAATCTGGAGCATATGTCGTCAAGGCACGGCAGGGCTTCTGGCCTACTCTCGGTATATGTAACGCATCACGGTGTTGTGGATTGTTGGTATTGCTATAAAACGAGGTCGCGGGTTACCGGGAGATAGATAATGAAGCTATTGGTAAGACGGTATCTGTGGCTCATCCAAAGAAAGGTCTAGGCTAACATTCATCTTGCAAGGTGATGACCAACGTTTAGGGCCGCAGCTTCTCAGATCGAGTTCGTCATGAAGTGCAGCACTGTCATTTTGGACGCAGACGCAGACGCAGACGCAGACGCATAAGCAGAAGCAGAAGCAGAAGCCGTTCCCATGAATTTACCACAGGAAGGCGTGCTTGGTGGGCAGATGAAGTAGAGGGGTTGGGTTGAGGCGCGCAGATGATCACACTTCCTCTACCCTTTCAGGGGTTGTCCTGCAGGAGGCAAACGATGATGCACAGCTGGTCCTTGCACACACCATCACCTGCTCTCGGTATTGGAACCGACTGATGGAGGTAGAATATTACTCAATACACAGGTAACATGTATATACCTGACCTTGTGCCTGTATGTGGTGCTTTCGCATCTTTATTCTTGGCGCGGTTCGTTGGCTTCAGATTGGCATGGAGGTGATGAAGCAACCATCAAGCATGTAACACTGAAGCTAGGTCCATAGGCATCGAATATGCAACCACTTTTGGAAGTCTCCAGGAACTAGGTATTACCAGCTAGGTATGCTCGACTGAAAACGAAAATGGCTACCCCGGCTGCACATCATCATGACATTCAGGTTGTTAAACGGGGCTGATGGAAATGATGGGGTCGATGGACCAACAGCGGCATCCGCGATGACTCGATGGACTTTTGAGGCTCAAGCTAGTGAAGCTGCTCTTATCGATAGCAGGACCGTATATCGGCGGGTCTTGCAGTGGTTGTATGTAGTGGTGTGTCACTTGCCGTGGGCTCGCGGGCCCCCAAGCCACTGCCCCTCCACCCCGCCACCCCGTATTACTCATACCTATGGCAATAAAGTAGCGGGTCCGTGAGTGAGTGTACCTATCATTAAGGCTCTATGACTCGACCTTTACGATAGCTAAACTACCTACGTAGAAAGTAGATATTTAGGGAGGCATTACACATTTCTACCACAACTAATTCGTTTGCGCCGGTACTCTCATGATCTACACATATCGTAATTGCACACTAGTTTGCCTTTTACCTGGTCGCGCAGCTAGCCGCCTCGATGATTACCCGAATACATCGCAATTGATGCTACATCTCCGAGTCGTGAACTTGCGAGTATCATGACCGGGAAAGGTGGCGCTAAGCAGACGCCGCACGACCGCCGTAGAGGCGAGGCTGTATGTCCATCTCAGCATGCAATGATATGCTTGTTCGCTCTGACACGGCTACTTATGCCCGCATCTAGGCTTTGAGCGACTTCGCCGACTTCGTTGAGAAACAGCAAGCTTTACGATATCCAACCGCAAAGCCGCCTACCACCGGCGCCAATCCTGGCGGACTCGAGGTCCACAAAGAGCTTGATATACTTGACTCCTTGAATCTTGATGACTCCGAGTCACAATTCGCCTTACGCGATTTGCTCTTAGCACCCGCACAAGATGAAGCCAGTCAGCAGAAGTTGTGCGCGCATGTCAATCAGCGTCTGCTCGAAGGACGTGGCGAGGCTGTCGTTGATTTAGGGTTTGAGGATAATGGTGACTCGATGCGCCTAAGCCGCGATGAGTGGGACACGGCTCTTGCCAGTTTGAAAAAGGTGGCTAAAAAGGCGCGCGCCGATTGCAATATATTATTAACAAAAAATGTTGGTGGTGAGACCGAGGCAGAATCGACCAGTACAGGTAATAACAAAGAGAGTGACTGCACAGGGAAGGTGTTGCTACGTCAGGCCCCTTCTACAGCCCAAGAAGTAATTGAGACAAGAATAGCTGTAGTGGGAAATGGTATTTGGCTTCGGGAGCTCTCTGTATAGGTCTTATGCTGATTTTGGCGCACAGTTGATGCTGGTAAAAGCTCCCTCCTTGGTGTTCTCGTCAAGGGTGATCTTGATGATGGTCGAGGGAGAGCTCGAGTCAATCTCTTTCGCCATAAGCACGAAATGGAGACCGGCCGAACCAGCTCAGTAGGCATGGAAATACTGGGGTTCGATACCACGGGGAAGGTCATCACTTCTGACACTCCCGGGAGTAAGCGATTCCCGAAAACGCATTTTACGTTGTCATTGCTGACTGATTGAAAGGGAGATTGTCTTGGGAGGAGATTGGCAAACGTAGCGCGAAGGTTATCACTTTCACCGACCTGGCTGGCCATGAGCGATACTTGCGAACTACTGTTTTTGGCCTCCTCTCAAGTAGCCCAAACTATTGCTTGCTCATGGTCGCCGCCAACAATGGTCTCATTGGTATGTCTAAAGAGCACCTGGGTATTGCGCTTGCTCTAAATGTACCGATCATGGTCGTCATTACGAAGGTTGATATTTGTCCGCCGAACATCTTAGAACAGACACTTGAGCAGATCAGAAAGATTCTCAAGACGCCGGCAGCCGGGAAGATGCCCATCTTCATTAACAATCGCGAAGAATGTATCAACACTGCCACTCAGTTTGTCAGTCAGCGAATTTGTCCAATTTTCCAGGTTTCAAATGTCACTGGTGAGAACTTGGATCTTGTCCGGACCTTCCTCAATATCCTTCCGCACCATGGCCGTTACAATGCAGACGCCCCATTCGAATTTTATATCAACGATACTTTCTCTGTACCATTTGTGGGCACTGTTGTTAGCGGTATCATCAAATCAGGAGTGATACACGTAAACGACAATGTCTTGGTCGGGCCTGATTCGCTGGGCCAATTCGCCCAGACCAGCATCCGTTCCATAGAGCGGAAACGAATCACTGTACCTGCCGCATCGGCTGGTCAGTCTGCCAGCTTTGCGCTAAAGAAAGTTCGTCGTAGAGATGTGAGGAAAGGAATGGTTGTCCTGCCCAAAATCGAGGGCCAACCAATCCCCAAAGTGCACCGAGAATTTGTGGCTGAGGTATTGATTCTCTCGCACGCGACGACCATCAAAACCAAGTATCAGGCTATGCTCCATGTCGGTCCTGTGTCTCAAACGTGCGCCATTATCGATGTTGACCGTCCGTTCATCCGGACTGGCGACCGCGCAACCGTGGCATTTCGCTTTGTTCAACGTCCCGAGTATTTAGCACCAGGCGATCGGCTATTATTCCGAGAGGGTCGTACCAAAGGCCTCGGTATCGTCAAATCTATCGGTTATGATCCCAAGCACCCATTAATGCCGCGGGAGCCAGACAATGCAGCAGACACAGGGCCCGAGCCATCCGATGGTTCTGCTGAAAAGGGCAGCAAGTCTGTTGCTGGTGTGAAATAAGGGGCGTAAGGTGAGATTCGTTTGAAATGGATGGCATCAACATGTTGCTTTATGAGGAAATCTCATGGCAGAGGTCATTCTCGAATCCAAGGACAGCTATATATGCGTGGTTTCTATGGTACTTGGATACCTAGCGAGGGACAAGACGGCATATCACTGGTTCGCATATTGCTCATCATAGTGGAGTTAGGCGTAGCGAGGAATTGGACGCATTTGTTTTGCTCTCAATTAGTGCTCGCTGAGCCGAAACCCAGCTGGACGTCTTACAAGGGGCACTAGAATACATGCATGCTATTAATTGAGAATTTATTTACGTTCTATTGTTAACAGCACTTCCTCGCGCTGTCAGCCATCAAATCAGTACCTACTCAAACTGAGGAGCAGTCGGCCGGGTATCCAGCCGGGTATAGGAAGTCATCCTGTGCGCTTAATTCAGGATTCTCGCTGCGACAAGGACGAGAGGAAAATGGGTAAATTTTCAAGATGTCTTCATACGTCTCTTACCGCAGCTCAGTGCAAATAAGCATTACGGCGCAATGATGAGCTACGCAGAGAGTGACAACTGAGCCTTGAAGTCACATCCTAGTCATTCTGAGTCCACGAGACTCCCTGAGTCAAGGACTCGGTGTGCCCGTGCACTTCTGTGATACATCTTACCTTTGACATGGCAAACTGCAACGGGCAAGACCTTAGCCCGCCAAAATGTCTCCGTGATTCTCCAGTGATACAGGTCGTCAACCTTACGTAGTCCACCGTCCGGCCAGTCCCGCTGGGGCCCGTCGGATTTACCGCGGATTCAGGGAACCGCGAGTACGATTTATTCATTGGAATGCAGCGATCCTGACTCTAGATGAAATGCTGGCTATGTGGAAGAGAATGTTAATGGGTCTTCGTGAACGCATCTGGCGGTGAGTCTATGTAATGGCAATTGCCTGATTGGTTTGTCGTAGGTAATGACGAAGACCGCCAACTACCAGGAGGCTACGTCCACCTGGCTTGCTAAAAGGAAATTGAAAAAAAAAAAAAAAAAAAAAAAAAAAAAATTAAAAAAAAAAAAAAAAAAAAAAAAAAAAAAAAGAAACTCTCTCCATCACAGGTACTATAAGCAAGTAGCTGAGGTCCGCTCGGTAGAGATCTGGCCCGAGAGCTTTGTGCATTTTGATCCGGGGGCTGCTGCATTGCCGACTGGAGACTTGACGGCGCTCGTACCGCGTGTATAACGGCAGAGCTGCTTCCGCAACGTACTTATGCAACGGCGTGTCGTCGGTGGGTCGGGCGGAGGGTCGGGTTCGGATACAACAGCTAGTTATGTCAACCAAACGATCCCCCCATCTGCTGCCAGCTACATAGCGGAGGAAGCTTGAGCAAAACGGCCTAGATATTCCCCTTGCTAGATACGAATCACGGCTAGGATGCCTGGCTCAGGTTATGCATTGATCATGACGGACACGGGCGCAAGAAAGCGGATGCGACGTGGGCGACAGCAAAGGCGGAGGAAAATTGCTGCGATTCAGACCATCTCGGTGACTTTCGCATGGGAGTGAATGGGTACCTATGGACTGCTTGGTTGGTCGATCTTCAAAATTACCCGATGTACGCTGTAGAACTCCCGAGTCGAGCCCCCACATCGCCTCAAAGTCGTTTCGAGTTACCCGCACACTACATAGATTATGCCCCTTAGGTTAGGTAGTTTACTGCTAATGCACAAGACAATCGTAGATATATACTCCTGATGCATTATTCTCATCCACATCGTACCTTTTATGCCTCTCTCTATATATACCTCTCTCACTCTCTCGCTCTTTGTGAGCTCACCGATACGACAACCCGTTGATAAAGCCTGTTGTTGTCAACAGAGACTTCTACAGGCATCCCTCTGCCATAGCCCGACCGCGTCCACCATGGCACCTCTACAAATAAGCAGTCCGGTCAACATGGCCGCGATGTGTCTGATCCTCGTGAGTGTTTCCGTTTTGTTGCTGGTTATCAAGATATCATGCTTCTAACGTCGCCCAAGCCTCAGGTACCCATTACTGACCCTATCCTAGGGACTCACCTACTATATCGGCAGCATGATCTATGAGCTGTTCTTCTCGCCTTTAGCTTCGTTCCCTGGACCCCTGCTAAACCGTATGTCCTCTATTCCGCGTAACTATCGCCTCACGCGTGGTGACCTTCCTTTCCATGTTGCCCAGTTGCATGCCAAATACGGCCCAATCGTACGTGTGGCACCTAACGAGCTTGCCTTCAGCACGCCCCAGGCCTGGAAGGACATCTATGGCCACCGCACCGATGGTCGTCCTGAGTTTCCCAAGTGGGACGGCTTCTACCGCGTCCTGGACCTCGTTCCCCGTAATATCATCACCGCCCACCGTGAGGAACACGCGCAGGTGCGGCGGCAGCTCGCTCATGGCTTCAGTGAGCGTAGTATGCGTGCACAAGAACCCATCATGGGTTCATACGTGGACCTTCTGATCCAGCGAATGCACGAGAACGTGGCCAAGGGCAATTCGACGTTGGATATGCGTGAATGGCTGAACTGGACTACCTTTGACGTCATCGGCGATCTCGGCTTCGGCAGTCCCTTTGGATGCCTCGAGACCAGCGCCTACCACCCGTGGATCCGGCTCATCACGGATTCCATCAAACAGGGTGCCTTCTTTCAGGCCCTCGCTCAAGTCGGCCTGCGTCGGCCCGTGAAATGGGCTGCGAAGTACGGCGGCATGGCGGAGAGCAAGCACCAAGCCATTGTCGGGGAAAAGGTCGCGCAGCGCATGGAGCTGGGCGCCGAGAGGCCCGACTTCATCGAGGGACTGATCAAGAAGAAGGAAGACCTGTGGAGCGGCCAGGGCCACGAGGCCCAATTCGAGATGCTCAAGGTGAATGCCAGCCTGATCATCATTGCTGGATCCGAGACCACGGCCACGTTGTTGAGCGGGGCCACGTTCCTGCTCACGACCCACCCGAACATACTACGGAAGGCCGCCGACGAGGTGCGCGATACGTTCAGGAACGAGGAGGAGATCACGCTCTCCAGCGTCAACTCCCTGACATACGTGCTGGCCGTGCTCAACGAGAGCCTGCGCCACTACCCGCCCGTCGCGACAGGCCTTCCCCGAGTGACGCCCCGGGGCGGCGGTACCATCGCCGGACACTTCGTGCCCGAGGGTACGGTTGTTGCGGTGTGGCAGTGGGCTATCAACCACGACCCCACGCTGTGGACCGAGCCCGAGGCGTTCGCGCCGGAGCGGTGGATGGGCGATGAGCGGTTCAAGGGAGACCAGCTGGACGCAATGCAGCCCTTTTCTGTCGGGCCGCGAAATTGCATTGGGCGCAAGTAAGTTGTTTATCTCGTTCTCGTTCCATCCCCTTCCTTGTTCAAATGCGTTGGCCATGGCCCCTATGCTCTCTGACACTTGCTTTGATGTGACTCTCTCGGTGTGTCGTAAGGTCAGAGTTCTACGCAGTTGGGCCACGACGCGCAGAAAGGACCTTGCATCTGCACATAAGCAGATCCCCCTGTCGTCTTGTGATACCAAGTTTGCTGACGTGAGCGACGCCGCAGCCTCGCATACGCGGAGATGCGCCTGATCCTGGCCCGCATCCTCTACAACTTCGATATGACGCTCGCTCCGTCGAGTCGCGACTGGCTGAGCACGCAAAAGGCGTATGTGTTATGGGACAAGCCCGAGCTAAATGTGCACTTGACGCCTGTGAAGAGGTGATCCCAAGTAGCGGTTTCTCACCTCGGTGATCATCTCCGGAAATGTACCTAGCAATGACGGATGAGGCCAGTATGGCTTCATTAAAGACTGGTGACTACTGTTACAGTTTGGACGGTGTGTAAGACCAAATGGTCTGGTTGATGAGTTGAAAGAAGTTTGGTCTATTGCTATGTGATGCTAGGCGATGAAAAGGCTCTAAGCTATAGTGGATGGCTATGACTAAGCCTGTGCTACGACAGGTGTCGCAGCTGTTGCTATCTGCCAGATAGTAACACGGTGTTTTATCTGTGATATACGGCATTTCGGGCGGGGAACGGTCTAATCATTAGAATGCTTGTACAGGATTGGAGCGTGGATCTTTATGCTTCAATCGCAGTCTACTCTTTTCATTCATCTTCACCGTATATGTTCACTCGTGAGACTCTTCTTGCTACATCGGCCCTGAGAATTATAGCATAGTAGTCACACGCGGTCGTTGATCTAGGACACCACAGTGCTCTGCCCCACCTCATGTTCCCCTTCGATATATCTGAAGGAGCCATTGGGCGAAAAGTCGTTGTGTAGCATAGATCATTAGACGTTCCTGTACGTATTGATGCGCAGCATCATATTCTAGCTACATACAGAGATTCTTGTCAGCATCCATTTACAGCCCCTGCAAACACTCTCTGGTTTCTTATCATTGAAATGCGCAAAGTCGGTACTTCAATGTTTTCGGGGCATATAGAACTGAAGCAAATGCGGAAGTCATATGCCTAAAGGTTTCCTCCTATGGGATATATGTACCTACCTAGGTCCCTTAGAAACCTATCGACCTTCTGCCCAGTAAGTTGCTTTCTATTTCTTCACCACTTCGTGTTATAGACCTTTTCCTGTGCTTCTCATCCGCAATTGATCAATGACAGACCTTATCATCATTCTCTTGAATGTTCTGATTACTATACAGACTTGGCGGCAATTGATACTAGGGTCAGACTCCTCGCATATCTTAGAGAAAATTGCCTACTAAAATTGCCTACTTGGGTAAGAACGGCGATTCGATAAAACAAAGCGTCACTGGCGAGACATTATTGATAATAATTGCTGGACTGATATACAGTGCCTGATACCTAGTGACGTGTGTATGGATCTTTTAAGAGTAGAGAAAGGGTTCGCGTCACGGCAAATGGACAAAATCAAGGAATCAAAAAAGAAGTTGGGCGCGAAATACAGAGTTTGTTTATTATTGCATGTTCGTCATTCAAAGCAAGAGTACCTTCAGCTGGAGTCTTGATGGAACCTCCCCCCCTTGAACATTATGTTGGCTTGGCGAGATCGAGACTACTTACCTCCTTTCTGGGCTTTTTCGGCGATTTCTTGTGCCTTCTTGGACTTGTTGTCTAGTACCTGCTTCAGCTCGTCCATCGTCTCCTTCAACAGCTGCTGGCCCTCATCCTTATGCTTCTCGGCAATTTCCTTCAGATGGTTGACCTTTTCCAAGATCTCGGACCCATTAGGGATCACGTTAAAGTATTGATCCAGACCGAAGGCGCCAGAAGCTTGTGAGCCTTTTGACTTGGCCTTCTCGACCGTCTTGTTCACATACTGCTCGAAGCTGGCCGTGTCCCGTGACTCCACGGCGTTCTTGGCCTTCTCGAAAAGTTCCCTGGCGTTTCCTTGCTTCAAGCTATCGGCGTTCTTCTCTATCAACTCCTTGACCTTGGGGTTTCTGTCGAGGTAGGGCTTTGCTTGCTCCATGCCTTTATCCCAAGCTTGATTGCCGAGTTTTTTTACCTCTTCAGCCTTATCTTCGACCAATTTTCGTACCCTGTCCAGGTTGCTCGCACTGAGACCAGATCCCAAGATATCCTTCACTTCGTTCCAGGTATCATTGACCTTCTTCTTAGCCTCGGGACCGTACTTGTCACCCATGTCTTTTAATTGATCGATGCTGCCACCAAATTTCTGCTTGATCTCGGGGTGATTGTCTAGGATGCTGGAGAGTGCGTCACCAGAGAGACTGCCGAACTTCGTCATCAGATCCGCAAGAATTTCGTATGCCTTTGATGCAGCTTCCAGGCTCAACCCGGATTTTGACAATTCTTGAAACTGACGATAAGCATCACTTATTATTTGATTGACTTCGTCGCGGTGGTTCTCTCTTAGGGTTTCGACATCTTTGAACGCAGTGTCCACGTATTGCCGGCCACCTGGAACCCATCCAACGTAGGAATAGCAAAATTCTTTGATGTATTTTATCGCATCATCGACATTGGGTGTGCTACCCTGGAGCTTCTTGGAAGCTTCCTGGTACTTGTCTTTGGCTTCCTTTGCTCCCTTGTTGATCGTCCGATGCATCTGGCCCGAGGGCGTCAACAGATAGGTGGCGTAAAGAATCGTTCCAGCTGCCAGACCGCCAGCGATTCCGGCACTGAGGTGCGTGTTGGTACTGGGCTTGGCATTCCCAGAGGACGAGGATGTAGAGGATTGACAACGTATCTGATTCAAACGTGAAGTTCGAGCTGTACGTGAGGAGATGGTGATTGCCCCGCGGGCCGCAGTTCGTGCGGGAAACATGTTGTCAACGGGTCCAGGCTGCTATTAAGGTTGCGGAGGCGTGAAAGGTGATAGAACGAGAGATAATAAATATCAAATAATGTATGAGAGAAGGTTCAGGTGTTTGGCGAAATAATGTGCAGATGTTTAGTAGCGAATACCTTACCTCTTTAATGTGGTGGGTGGTTCAGGTATGAATACCTTGGAAATCGTCGTCACCAGCATTGCCAAAGCTGGCAGCGGCTCAGATACCCTGGCACCACCCATCCTGCTCAGCTAAGACTGCTTTGGGCCGACACTGCCCTGAAAAGAACGGTCAGAACGTGCTGTGAGGTCATGCCTTGTGTTTTAACTCACCATGACAGCATGATTCACCGTGTCAGTGACACGGGATCAAGCCAAATTGGCTATTGGCAGCTGTGAGCTATCCCAAGTGTACCTAAGGAGCTTGGGCCCTGAGCTAGCTTAGGTCCCCGCTAGGACCAGATTCTCCGGAGCTGCAGGTACATAGGAGCCTGCCTACCTACCTACCTAAGGTACCGCCTATTTGCATGTGCGTCGTATCTCCCTCACTCATATGAATACCTAGTTGCCATGTACTATGTAGGGGGGTGATATTCTATTGAGCCGTTGCCAAAGGTTAGGTACAAACTATGATGCCGTGACGATACTCATGCCCAGCGTCCAACTTGTTCAAGTCTGTCCCCGTCCAATCTAAAACGAAAAGCTGCAAATACAGGCACCATACGCATACAGTCGACTACATTCTACATGATCTCAGGAGGCCCTATAGCTTAGGCTTTCCCCATGATTTGCCGGTCTCGTCCTTGTACGAGGCCAGTCCGTTCCTCCTGCTGTCATCCCCATGCGGTACCTGTACTGGCGCATCAAACGCTGTCGCATTTTGTTTCTCTTGCCGCTCCTCGGCCTCAACATACTCTCTCTCCCCTTCACCCAGGTACAACTGTCGCGGTCTCCAAATTTTGACGCCGGAGGGATTCAGCATCATCTGTCTCCAGTGCGCAAGCCAGCCTACACACCTCGGCACCGCAAAAAGGACTGGGTAGAAATCAAGTGGGAAACCCATGGCCTGATAGATGAGGCCGGAATAGAAGTCGACGTTGGGGTACAGGTTTCGTTTGCGCATGAACTCACTCTTCCTTGCGTATTCAGCCAGTTTGAGTGCAGTGTCCAGGAGCTTGTTGCGGCCTGTGACGGCGAACACCTGCTCGGCGAGCTCGCGAATCGCGGTCGACCGAGGGTCCACGTTCTTGTACACTCGGTGACCGAAACCGACGAGAACGCGCTCCCTCTTTTCCACCTGTTCCATGAAAGCAGGGACATTTTCTGGGGACCCGATCTCCATCAATTGTCTGATGGCTGACTCGGAGGCGCCACCGTGAGAAGGCCCATACAATGCGGCGCAGCCGGCCGATACTACGCTGTAGGGGTCCACCAGGGAGCTTCCGACCTGCAACACTGTAGCGGTCGAACAGTTGACTTCGTGGTCAGCATGGAGGATGAAGAGCGCATCGAGCGCCTTCTCGAGCACAGGATGCGGCCTGTACTCAGTGCCGGACAGGTGGTCTAGTAGGTACAGGAAGTTACCGGTATATGAGAGGCCCTGAGCTGGACGATTGAACGGTCGGCCCTGTCGCATACGGTATGAGGCTGCAGCTAATGTGGGCGCCTTTCCGATGATGCGGAGGATTTGCTTGTCGAGAATCTGTAGCGACGCCATGTCGCCCGATGCCGCATCTGTATACAGTTTTTGACCCCGAAGAGAAGGATTGGCCTCTGGAGCGAATGCGCCCATCGTAGCAAACGCAGAGGTCAGCATGGACATCGGATGAGAGTCGTACCGGAACGACTTGAACATGCCCTCGATATCGCTGTGAATGTATGTATGGTGCATCACCTCGTTCTGCCATCCGTTCATCTGAGACTGAGTCGGCAACTCTCCGTATATGAGGAGGAATGCCGATTCTAGGAAGTTACTCTTCTTGACGAGCTGTTCGATTGGATAGCCGCGGTACCGCAGGATACCGTCTTGTCCGTTGATGTATGTGATCTTACTTTGGACTACGGCTGTGTTCATGTAGGCCGGGTCGAACACGCGGAGTCCCTGCTCGGTCTCATCTTCCTTCCGGTCGTTCCCTTGTCCAGCTGATATCTTCTTGATATCCGTGGCCAAGATGGAGTTGTTCTTGATGGGAAATTCATAGACTTTGTTGGTCCGGTTGTCGACCACCGTCAGCGATTGACGGGGCCCTTGCTTGGAAACGGTCACCATGATGGAACAGGGTCGCTGATGTTTATTCAATGACGACCTAGTGAGAGAGTTTTGTGTCTAACGGATCAACAAATACGAAGTCGGATGACTGGAGCTGTCAGAAGTAACCGACGGCAGTATAACCCGAAGGGCAGGATTCGATTTCATCCGGACAGACAGCGCGGATGACGGGAATGAGGCTGATGCAGATCTTGCCGAGGTTAGTGGACCACCGACGGGCCTGAATGGTTAGGTTCGGTAATATCTTGGCTTGTGCCGTCCCCTGCAATTTCCATCATCCATTCAGCTGTTGGGGCATGTGCCACACCTCCTGTGGCTGGTGAAATTCAACACATGAAACGAGCTCATCATCGCGGTCTCTAGAGTTAGAGCAGCAGATCATGAGGGACAAGATACTTCAAATGAATCCGGGCATGTTTTTTTTTTTTTTTTGGGTTTCTTTTTTTCTCAGTATGACGCTGAGGCGCGATCGGGCCTGGGGTTTACAAGTTTCGTTTAATGTAGATATGTAATCAGTGGTGCTGCCGTTACCTACCGGTATCAACCGACACCGAGGGATGAGAAACAAGCAAGTATGTATGAGAGACTTGTTAGTCGCTTTGTCTGGGATAGCAAAGCTGATGACCTCAATATCGAAAGATCGAACGACCATTTGCTCGACCCAGATGTCATCGAGGTCAGGTAGCTATTGGAAGCCACTAACTAACTAGTTGGTGTCCCGTTAAGGTATCTAGCAACCACCGTTGATGTCCCCGGATTTCTTCGGCTTATCTACAACTCAGATCTGTCTCATTGCGGAGTTCATCGATATGATCAAAATCATCTCCATCGTTGCTTTCTCAGTGCTCGCTCAGTCAAAACCACAGGCAAGTGAATTCAAAACACGATGATGGACCTGGCACAGGTCGTACCCACACCATAAGAGCAATGCGAACATGTACTAGTTACGGGTGCTCAGTCATGTGCACCAAACCCTAGCCGAGAGCGCCCTTGATCATGCATAGCATCGTCACTACAGTCACTTGATCCATCGAATTGCACCATGAAAGATGAAGAAATCATCCGTCAAGAGTTTGATAGTAGTTTGCAGGTAATATTCTCCGAGACACTACCTCTAACCATGATACATAATCCGACAATGAGTACCTGAAGATTTTTGGTCTTGTCTAAGGATGAGTTTTTCGTGCATCTGAACCGTGTTCTTGGGCCGTAGTTACTAACGATAGGTAAAGCTCGTTCTGGCTAGAATGAGCAAAAAAACAAGTCATGAGATTACTGCAGAGTATCCGACTTGGAGCAAGCCAGAATACGATAGGAATTATTTCACTTGACTTCCCTCTTTTAAAAGTTTCCGTATTGTCGATAACTACATATTTCCGGGCATCACGGAGTACGGTTCGCGTAATACTGGAAAGAGACGATTTCGCGTTCGTCTAATGACCTAACGTGCTCTCGGGTAAGTTGTATCACTCCAACTAAAGTAATTGTTTTTCTTTTCATCTTTAGATTTTGCTATTTAGAAGCTATGTGACTTACCCCCATACTCTATTGCATCCCCGTTGACTGCGCCGCTACTGTTACCGGATTCGATAGAACGGATCACCAGATCGCTACCACCACCTTTAACTCCAGGCCAGGTCTTTCTCGTTTCCCCTTTGAGTGGTCTTCGCTGTCGCTTGTAGGTAGCTATTGATAGATCAGCGTTGTACCAGAGCTAGGAATTGGGAACTGTGAACAGATCGTTGATATATGAGTCTATTGATATTCTTACTTGACCTGGGTGAAGCTCAGTACAATTTAATATTGCGACAGGTCGCTTGCACACGTAGTTATGAGAAAAGGTAATCTAGTACCACATGAGATCATATAAAATTAAATATATATATATATATATCGAAGCGACAGCTCATGATTCCTCGTATGGCCTTCCCAACGCTTGATTCTTGACGCAGGGTTTCTGTACGTGAACTGCAGTTTGTGAGGAGTAAGGCCTCAGACTTTTGAGGACAATGACACCAATGGGGGGTGGGGGGTGAGAAAATTAAGATTGGTGGCAACACTGATCTTGGATTGGCCTCGTACACTGCTTTTCCGGCATATATTGACTATGGGACGATCTTGAAGAAAGCCTTCACTGAAGGTGCTTGATACCACTTAAGGTCATAGAAGGAAAACAGCTCGCTCATAACCTCATCCGCGGAGCATAGGGTTCGCTGATGAAACTCTATTGCAGCGCAAGGGATCATAACATAGTCTTGAAAGTAAGACTCCTTACAGATAGAGACCATATCATGGTAGATAGCTAGCGCCTTTTTCTCAAGCATGCTCATCAATATCTTGATAATTTTGGTTACCGGTGCCTGTTCCATAGGATCATGAAGCCTGTTATTGAGCCTAAACTCATTCAGAAGACTCATTTTCCATGTTCATCTTCTATACAAAGAGTAACTTATGATCGAGAAGTACTGGTACACTACGGTAGCGGTGCTCTCAATCGATACCATCCACTGAGTTGTAAATCGGGAGGGCCTCGTAGACCCTCTGGTAGAGAATCGGGTGATCCAGGAAGTACGTACAAGGAACCGCCAAGACATATGAATAATTTGAACTATCGTACACGAGCATTATTGTCCCTGATCGGCCATATCGCTTCATAGTATTATAATCATTCCACCACAGCTGTGAAGTATTAACTATGTCACAGTCTTCAATGCATGTTCATTGCCTGATCATCCGGGACTCCCTACAAGTGTCTGGCAGCAGATCGTCATCTCAAAACTTATCGAGCATCGCCTTTTCCTTTCGGCGTCAGCGATGAGATTACGACGGCGCTAAACAACGAAATGCGCGAGCCATGCCGTGCCGCTCAATGCATAAAATTTGTGTGCAAGTATAACACATGACCCTGAGCCTCGAATATCCGATGCTTAGGTAACTAGGTTGAGGAAAAGTTACAGGAATAGCACGGCAGCTTGTCCCACTCGCATATTGAAGTAGGCATTGGCTTCGATACATTCCAAGCAGGGAAGCCCAGCTAGCCAGGGTGTCGAACAGGAGTGTCCCGATGTCGGACCGAGGCTTTGTTATCAGATCCGAGACGAGACCCACGCCGAGCTCGCTGGCGTCCTGAAAATTTATCAGATGGGCGGCCTAGCCAAACAGCATGAAGTCCAATCCACTTAAAGTTATCAGATCCGCGCGTGCATGGCCGCCAAGGGCGACGACGCTATGTTGCGGTGTACTGTGTGCATGCATCCAAGACCACCGTCGAACCCCACGTACACACACGAACCCATCACGCTCGCCGTCAGACTGGCCTGACCTGGTTACCTGACGTATGATCGCTTGCGCGTTAGCGGTGAAATTTTCTATCACTCGGTTGGCCTGGCAAGCGGCTGCTGGGAATATGGCGATATAGCGGCTTTCCAGAAGGTACATCGCGGTACTTGGCCTCTTTCGTAGCCTTGACCTGTGGGAAAGTAATACTGTAAATGTACTACAAAAATTACCGAATGCTTCGGGAGTACCTTGTAGTTAGGCCCTGCATCGGCGTTGCAGGACTGATGTCAGGGTTAATGGCAGTCGAGTATTCTCGTCCCCACCAGAGCTTCGGGCTCTGGAGATCCAATGCTTTACAGGATAGCTGGAATAATATTGTGAAATCGCTTTGCTAGAGGCTCTTGAGAAGCTTTCTGCGCTCTGTTTCTTCGCTAGATACAGCCGTGAGCTTCATTCGCCTCGCAAGATCCCACATCACTTCACAATGGCAGGACATCCCGAGAACGAGCCTATCCTTAGGCTTCCCCATCCTTACCAGACGCCCTACTTTCTGACCAAGTCATCGCGAACGACCGAGTCATCTGTAGCGCTCTACCAGCTCAGAACACAAACAGACAGCCAGTCCACCAGCCCGCCAGAAGCCCTTCACAACGACGCACTTTTCTTCACCGAGCCCATCGATCTCAAGTCCAGCGAGCGGCCCCCGGAGTCCAATAACACGCCTTGGGGCCGCGCCCGCCGCTCCCCATGCTCAATCTGGACCTGGGACAGCAATAGCGCGCCGACGCTGGGCCAGGCATGGCTCCTCATCTACTCCCTCTTCACCATCCGGCCCTCGATGGAGGGCTTCCGGCTCGACCTCTGCGGCCCCGGCAAGGCCGCCCTCGCGGCGCAGCTCAAGGCCGTGCTCCTCGCCATCGACCACCCGATCGCCAGTGGCATGGCCGACGAGCTGCTCGTCCTGCGCAGCGCCTTCTGGCAGGGCGCCGGCGCGCCCTTCGGGCCCCGCGGCGCCTGGCTGTGCGAGGACCGCGCCTCCGTGTGCCCGGACCTGCCCAAGCCGCTGTCGGCGTACCCCCTCGTGCCGCTCGAGAACGTCATGACCAGCGAGCCGGGCCAGGCCCTGACGTGGCACCCGCGGCGGCCCGCGAAGCCGCGCCCGGGCTCCGTCATCTACAGCCGCTGGATCCCGCACCTGAAGGAGAACTTCAGCATGATCGCGCTGGACTACCAGGACCCCGAGCACTTGAACTTCTTCCACACGTGGCAGAACGACCCGCGCGTGAGCCAAGGATGGAATGAGACGGGAACGTTAGAGCAGCACCGGGAGTATCTGCGCAAGGCGCACGTCGATCCGCATCAGATCACCATTTTGGCCCGTTTCGATGATGTGTGCTTTGCGTATTTCGAGGTCTACTGGGGCAAGGTACGTGACGAAGTCGAGACTTACCCATTTTTATCCGGTTCTATTTTTTACACCACGCAGCAAGCGAGAGAACACAGAGAACTGACATGTGCAACCCCCCGCTTCACAGGAAGACCGCCTCGGCGCCTACTACAGCGCGGGAGACTTTGACCGCGGCCGACACTCTCTCGTGGGCGACGTGCGATTCCGGGGCCCCCATCGCGTGACGGCGTGGTGGTCGAGCCTCATGCACTGGATGTTCCTCGACGACCCGCGCACGACGCACCTGATCGGCGAGCCGAAGTACACCAACAGCAGCGTGCTGGGCTACGACTTTATGCACGGATTTGGCCTGGACAAGTTCGTCGACCTGCCGCACAAGCGCTCCGCCTTTGTGCGGTGCTCGCGGGAGCGCTTCTTCCAGCTCTCGCCATTACATGAGAGTGAGAAAGTTGTTGGGGGCACGTTGGTGGGGATTGTGCCCAAGCTGTAGTCCTAGCATGAGCGGGTATGTAGGTCAATCAATGAGGCAGGTTGGTAGAGAAATGTTCCACTGCGTAGCATGCCAAGGGTGAGCCCTGGTTTTGAGTCTCGGTCAAAATGATGAAACGTTCTATTTTATCCAAAAGATGGATGATGGCCTACTCTTGAGTGACATTGAACAAAATACGCCCGAATTCCAACACCAAAACGCCAAGTTGTCGTCAAACGAAAACCCGTCTACGCAGCCTGTCCACCCAGTCGAAGATAATCCCAAACAACTTACGTAGTGTCAGCATAGTGTCATGGGACCTGAGATTAGAAAAGGTGAAGAGCGACTTACTCCTGAAACCCAAGTCATCCTCAAAGAACCGCCACATAACCTGCGGCCCGTGATTCATGCCCTCAGGTCCATACGAAATCGCATTCTTGCCCACAGCCAGACCAATCATTGGCGGTATCTCGTTCAGCTCGTTGAACACGGGTTCATGACCCTGGATCTGCTGCAGTATCATCTGGTGGATGTTGAGCGCCGCGTACTTGCCCTCGTGCATAGCTCCACCGCAGCGCTTGATGCCTGACCAGTGGATCAGGTCGCCGACTGCGAAGTGGCTCTTCGCGTTGGGGATAGTGTCGGAGAGCAGCTGCAGCGAGGGGTGCACGTTGACATAGCCTTCGTCGCTGAGGGCCGCCTTGGGCAGGTAGTCGGTGGACGGGATGGCCTTGGAGATGGCCATGACGACCTGACTCGAGACCATCTTGTGGCCGTTCTCGAACTCGACCTCGTACTGCTCGGTGCCGTCGGCAGTCGGCAGGACCTTGGTGTCGGAGAGACGGTGGTCCAGCAGGACTTCGACGCCGGTCTGCTGCAGCATCTCGAGCGCGCAGGTTTTCACGTTGTCGGGGAGCGGCTCGGCAGACAGGAGCTTGTCCCGCGAGTGAGCGAGCGTCACATTGACGTGAGGGTGCACGTGTTTCAATTCGGCGGCCATTTCAATCCCAACGGCACCTGGTACCCTTGTCAGCTTGGAGGTGAGATCGAAATGTTCGGGCATGTACGCTACATACCTCCGCCAACTACAAGTACCGGTGCGGTGCTGTTCAGGACTTTATCGATGTGAGCGCCGGCTTCTAACAGATACGCCTTGCGGCTCAGTGACTGAGGCACAACCGGCCATACTCTCCGCAGACCCGTCGCTGCAATGAAGAAATCATAGCTCTCGGTACGCGGTTCCTCTTTTCCGGTCTCTGAGATAGTGGCAGTCTTGGTTTCGCAGTTGACATTGCTAAGCGTCCCGTGCACGAAGGTGACATTAGGTCTCTGTAGGATCTTGACGTCCTTGTAGTCTACCCAGGCCTTCTCCGCGTACTCCTTGGTGGCCAAAGCTAAAGGAGAGCCGATGACGTGGTCTGAAGTCTTGGGTTAATATGTGTTATCCCATATGCTTATCGTGGCGAGAACAGAACATACAGAAGCCATCACGCTCGTCGACGATGGTGATGTTTACTGGTATTGAAGACTCAATGGTGTCGCACTTCTCCAGCAGATTGACGGCGGCAGACAACCCAGCGTAGCAGCCACCCGCGATCAAGATTTTGTAGGGGTTCGCTGGAGTGCGAAGTTCGGCGGAGTGAGAGACCATCGTGAAGCTCGTATACGCACTCACTCAAGAGTAGTTGCCTATGCTGGGTACAGATAGAGAGGAAACGGTATTGTACACGAACAACAGGTTGTCACCGGCGGTTCTGTCCCAAGATCCGCTGTAGAGGAGCGTCGGTCAGTGGATTCGTTTGTATGAACAAGAGGTGAACATTCGATTTTGAGTACACAGATAGAACCGGTAGAGCCCAGTCTCAAGTCACAACGGACCAAACGGCTTGACACCCCGGCAGGTGGGAGGTATCACCAGTAACCAACCGAGCAAATTGACCCGACCCCAGGGCCCACGAGTCTACCTCATGGACTCTCCACGGAACACGCCAACCAGGCCTGAACAGACAAAACTTCCCCACCACGGTGATGCTGCGACGAGAAGGGGCCAGTCTGCCAGGACTGGGCAACACTGTGCCGACATCGGGTAGGCGGGAGAAGCGTCCTCTAAAGGAAGAGGTTCGATGAGTGGAGGCTTCTGAGATGTGCTCCTTCATCAATGCCCGCGACAGTACAAGTACAGTATGGCACAGGCATACATAGTAAGAATGACCCGCGCGCTCGCTGGCCCCCTCAACGGCCTCGCCATCTTCTGTCGTGGCCCAGCGGACAATTTCCATCTGATAAAAAATGACACGCCAAAGAAATCACGCAAATTGGTGTGAGTGGGCCGGTTGGGTCGGGCTTGGCTGTGGAGAGCAAAGTTATCTGATCCGCTACTTGCAGGGAAGTCTACTGTCTTTGTACTGTGTGTTCACGCCGGCGTGGTGCTGCTAGCATGCTGATCCCTGAGGTGTGGTCTGCAGAGGTACGAGGCGGTACTTCACGATACGAAGCGACTTTTGTTTGTACATATGGTTACACCTTCTCAAGCTGTAAAGTCCCGGAGCTGGGGAGGGGAGCTCACTGTCCGAGCTTCCTGATCGCGGAGTCGCCCCGAAGCTACATGTACAGTACTGGAGCGAAAGATTCACAGCTTTGGTTCACTACCTGCCTACCTACATACGTACCTAGCTTACAGGCACTACAGCTGCCGAATGAAGGTTCTTGAGCAATTACCCAGTAGTAATCAAAAATGCGACACTAGAAATTGACATTAGGCATCTTAATACGCATCTGCTCGTTCACTCCAGCTCGGACTGTCAACCAGCATTACCTTCTCCCGACCCGACCAAACCGGCGTTCCCGCAACCAGCTCCAGCCCCGCGACCTTCGCCCCCGTCTCTTCTAATGCCCATATCGTGACACCGACCCAATTCTCTCCCTGGTAGTTTAAGATGCCTTCGGGCACAGGGAACACCGTCTGGGGACCGATGTTGCTGCTCAGCTTACCAAATTGCCATCCGTTTACGTACAGCTGCGCGCGGTATGTGCCCGACGTCGCTGTATCGTTTGTGAAGGAGAAGGAGAGTGGGATATCCCACTGGTCTGAGGGTAGGTCGAGCGTGAAGGACGTGGAATAAAAGTTCACGCCGGCCTCGCCCGTACCATCCAGGGGAGAGCCGGCCGTCCACGAGTCGGACGGAGGACTGGGGAGGTGGTAGCCCTGGCGTTCGATGAATAGACCACCCTCGTTTAGCGGTCCTCGGGTATGGTCCACGTAGTCTTCACCTCCGAGGTTGCCGGTAAGTTTCCAGGTAATGGGGGTATTCGTCGCCTTTGACGTATCTAGTCTCCATGCGATAATCCCCCTGGGAGTCTTCATCTCTTCCGTACCGATGTCGTGTTCATCGTGGCCCATTTGATCAACAAGAACAGTAAACACGTGCTCAGTTCCAGCTTCAAGGGTGACGTTGAGTTTGATCTGAGACTGATCGTACTCCGCCGTTCCATTTCCATCGTAGGCTGCGATCAAGGTGTCATCAAGCCACACCGCTGATGCGAACCCGCTACCACCTTGCGTGTAGAGTTCAAGCATGTTCTCATATCCCGTGGCATTGAAATGACCCCGGTAAACTAGCACACCGGCATTGTAGCCGTAGTCTGAGCCGTACAAAGAGAAAGGGGTCTGCAGGGTAATGTACGTGTTATTGGTGAACAGATGATCAGTTATAGTCCATGCGGAATCATCGTAGTCAGACTGGACTTCGGGAAGAGAGTCAATGTACTTCCAATCCAGATCAGAAAGCGAGGGGATGGTGATAGTGGGGTCGGCGAGGGTAAAATTCGCCGTTGCTCCTTCAAGTGTCAATTCTTGACCATTGACGTTAAGCTTGGTGACTTCCGCAGGAGCACCAATAATCTCGACAGTAGTGGATTTATTGAAGTCGGCCTGAATAGAGAGCTCGCCTTCATCAAAGGAAGC
Organism: Xylariaceae sp. FL0016; assembly: GCA_022578815.1. Taxonomy (NCBI): domain Eukaryota; kingdom Fungi; phylum Ascomycota; class Sordariomycetes; order Xylariales; family Xylariaceae; species Xylariaceae sp. FL0016. Next base: position 29,490 of record MU388799.1, read on the forward strand.
TGATCGGACAAGATATGGGCCATTCAGGACCACCTTGGATGTGCTATTGGCTACATCTGTAACCCAGAAATTGTACGCCGAGTTTCGGTCTAGCTCCGGTCAGTTTCTCATCAGTGAAAGGCCAGCAACAACGCTTACCCAGCATGAAGATGCTAATATTTCCGACTTGGACAACAGATCGTTGCGCTGAAGCTGTCCAGCCCACGGTTACGAACTCGGAGGAATTACCCCCTGCGACGGTGTAGGACGCTCCTTTCTCAACTTCTGTTATTGAACCACGTGATCCCTTGATAGTGAACTCATTGTATTCGCCAGCATTTGCATACAGCACCAACACAGTCTTATTTCCAGACTTCTGGTGTGTGAAGATATCGGCAGTGGAATACAGAAGCAGTGTACCCTGCACGTCGTAGTCGGCAACCATCATTTTGGAGTCGCGACCGAATAGCGTTAGCGATTGGTTGGTTTGGGGGACCGTGACATCTCCCTGTGACGTCGGTAGAGTCACCCGGTACTGAGTCGAAGCCAGACTCGAATAGTTCGTGTGCCGAACGATGAAGAAAGAGCTGGAGAAATCCGTCTCATTTGCAAAAAGTGGCAAAACAATAATGTCTGATGAGTCGCTGTACAGAGTAGTCGAATTAGTTCCAGGGGTGGCCGTAAGATAACCTGGGCTGGACTGAAGGAATGTCGCCTGCAACTTCAGCTCGGAGTATTTCTCTCTTGTGATTGTGCGATCTTCCTTGAGGACACTTCCATAGTCATAAGACGTATAGCCTCCAGGGTGGCCTAGGTTTCCCCAATTGGTACCTCCAAAAATCATGTAAAGGTTGTAGATGGTCACGCCAGCAGCATAGTTGTTTTTGTAGAACACCCGCTCGAATTCGTGGTTCACAAGCTGACTACACTGTTCGAAACCCCATCCTCCCCAGGGATCGAAGGATCCGCCCTGGAACTCTACAATGGAGTAAGGTGTCGTCGGACTCTGTTCCTCGTGGAGAGCTATCCAGTCCGTTGGCAGATTACCATCCGGCCAGGTGGTGGGGTGAGCACAATCAAAACCTAGCGGGTATCCGTCGTGGCCATAGATATCGACCTCTCCCAAGCCAGTACCTGGTGCATTATGCCCATCTGGAGAGCCATCGTTGTTTATGAAGGGAACGACGATTCCGGCACTGCGTAGTTGTTGCTTTACGTATTCCATGTATTCGCCATCCGGGAAAGTGGCATAACCGGAGGGCCAAGTGTACTCGTTCTCGGGCTGAACCAAGATCACAGGACCCCCGTTGGTTATTTGCGCGTCCGCTATGAGCCCGCCAACATTCGCCATATAGTTGTCCGTGGCAGCGAGGTAGTCCGGGGAACGAGTCCGCAGGCTTCCGCGTATCCGGGATAGCCAACCGGGGTAACCGCCTCCACTGACCTTTGAGACTTGTCAGCTAATCAGCGCAGCAAACTCGGCATCGAACATGGTGTTCATCATGGAGCGGATGCAACAGCTTACCTCGGCGTTGATGTAGGGTCCTGGTCTCGCAAGCAAGTAAATGCCCGCATTGGTCGCAGCTTCGAAGAACGGCTTCAGGTCAAAGACTCCCTCTGCCGTAAAGTTCCCAGGCTTCCCTTCCAACAGAGCCCAGTCAACATAGAATGAGATACAATTGAAGCCGAGGGCCTTGACTTTCTGAAAGACGTCCAGCCACAACGATGGGACGGGAAGGCGGAAGGGGTGGACTTCGCCGCTGAAGAGCATCACTCGCTCGCCATTGACAAAAAGCGAGTGCTCGTCCCAGGTGACGATATCCTGCAGAGCTTCTCTGTTCTCAAGATCACCGAAGTTCATGAGCATAGAGCTCGGCTTCCCGCCAGTGCCAAAAGCACAGACCTGCAGAGCTTGCGCCGCTGCGATGAGGGCCGACGAGAACTTCATGGTGTTGTTGTCTCAGGCGTACCACAGTCCCAGGAACTTGCCGAGACATCATAGTACCTGTCCTAACAAGGGGAAGACGGCAAGAACTAAATAAGCTTTCGAGGTGGCTCCCTCGGTGGCTCTGTCTTGACTGTGGCACCGTTGATAGCCCGGGACAGGCCTGATCTTGACCTCATTGTCCGCATCACATCGTATCGCGTCGCATCGAAAGATGGGCGTGAGTTGGGGTTTGTGGGGTAATCGGACCAGGATACCATGCTGTGCCTGGCAGGCGCGGAGACTTCCATCACGGCTGCTTGGTGGACAGCTCGGCGTATCTTTACAGCTAAAGGTCATGGGCCTATAAGCGATCCAAGGCACGGTGAGCAATCTGCAGAGTGATCTCAGCAGTAGGGCAAACACCGGGCAGAATTCCCGCGGTCGAGGATCGACGTACATAGCGTAGCAGTGAGCAATCTCTCTTCCCCCGCACGACTCCGTATGGCCCTGCTCATAGTGCGTCATTGGTAAGATGCGGGACTCGGTCATTTGCCCGGAGAGCGCGACCGGATTTTTGGAGAAGTATCGCTCGACGCATGTGAGAGAGAGGAGGGAGAGACCGAGCGGCTGGATATGTCGGTGAGAAGGTGAAGTGAAGTTATTCTCAGAAGAAGCTGGAATGCTGCCCGTTGAGGCCTGTACTCTGCGGAGATACGTTATGTAAAGAATTCAAGATCGTCAACATTAATACACATGCTACCTGCAGATGTCTAGACAGAATGAGATTCTCATATGAGACACAGGTAAGCACAAGACTTTTCTATCTCACCCGTCTGTAGCATCGTCTCTATGCCCAATGCAATGCAAGACGCCGCTTCGGGAGTGAGCCCACAATGCCACAAAGAAAAAAGCAACACAGTCCTTTCAAAGCTTCTCCAACCGTTGTTTCCTCAGTATCTCCTCGCCAAACCGTGCCATCTCGAACTTCTTGACCTTGCCGCTGCCTGTCAGGGGCACGTCGATTGGCACGCCGTTCTCTCCCAGCCAGAAGACATGGGTAGGGGCCTTGTGTCTGCCGAGTCTCTGCTGCACCCACTCTCTCATCTGCTGATCGCTAGGTCGCTGGTCTTGATCCTTGCCGCCTTCGAGGAATGCGCCGACGACCTCGCCGTAGTGCGCATCCTTCAGGCCTGTGACGATCGCCCGGGTGATGTTCGGGTGCGCCATCAGCCGTTCCTCGATCTCGAGGGGGTAGATGTTTTCACCGCCTGGGAAAGTTAATCAATGAAGTGGAGAAATTGGAGGGAATCAGCTAGACATGGCCTACCTCGAATAATAATGTCCTTGAACCGGCCCGTGATGGTGCAGTAGCCCTGGTCATCGAACACGGCTTCATCACCCGTGTGCAGCCACAGCACGCCCGCCTCGTCCCGCACCATGACCTCGGCCGTCTTCTCCGAGTTGTTCCAGTACCCGGCCTGCAGCTGGTAGCCCGCCATGCAGAGCTCGCCGCGCTGCCCGACCGGCACCACGCTGCCCTCGTGGTCCACGATCTTGGCCCGCGCGTGCGGCATCAGCGTGCCCACCGTCGTCAGCCGCCGCTCGATGGCGTCGTCCGTGAACGCGTTGAAGCAGGTCGGCGACGCCTCCGTCAGCCCGTAGCTGCTCGTGAACTCGGTCATGCCGAACCGCTCCACCAGCAGCTCCATCAGGTACCGCGGCACCGGCGCGCCCGCCACGATGCCCGTCCGCAGGCGCGCGCAGTCGAAGCCCGCCGGCAGCGGCAAGCCGAACAGCGTGTCGAACATGGCCGGCACCCCGTGCACCGCCGTGCACCGCTCGTCCGAGATGGCGCGCAGCACGGCGGCCGGGTCGAACGTCTCCTCGGGGTACACGATCTTGGCGCCGTGGGTGATGACGGCCATCAGGCCGAGGACGAGGCCGAAGCAGTGGAACAGCGGCGGCGGGCAGCAGAGGACGTCCTCGGACGTCAGGCGCATGCGGTCGCCGATGAAGCGCGCGTTGTTGACGATGTTGTGGTGCGTCAGCATCGCGGCCTTGGGCATGCCCGTCGTACCGCTGGTGAATTGCAGGTTGCAGACATTGTGTGCCAGCACTTTTCGGCCGTGGAGTCGGAGATGACCGCTACTCATGCGGCGGCCTTGTCTGATGAGATCGCTGTACGTTGGATATTGACCCGAATCCCCGCGGAGGATCACAACGTCTGGGCCCTGCTTCTGGGATGCCAGTTCTTGGAGTAGTTTGTTGTTGTCCAGCTTCCCGATCCTCTTCGTCGTGAAAAACACCTTACAGTCTTGCGAGAGTCAGCGGCGATAGGTGATTGTCATATTCATAGTCCGTCGACTTACCCGAGAATTTGAGTGCATATTGAGCTTCCACGGGCGTATATGTGTTATTCAAAATCACCAGAATGCCACCTATACGCGCGACTGCGAAAAACACCGCCGCATACTGCTCGCAATTCCCGGCCATGATGCCAACCCGGTCACCCACGCCGATACCCAGATCCATCAACGCCATGGCCAATTGAGAGCTCTGCTGATTCAGCTCATTGTAAGTCCATCTAGCGCCCGTCCAGGGCGTGACAATGCACTCTTGCGTGCCATGCTGTTGGCATTGCAGATCCAAAAGCTCGCCGAGGGTGAGATCTACCAGCGGAGGATCGACAGGGCCGTATAAGAGGGACAGCGTCTGCCTATTTGATTGGGGAGAGGTGGGTGGGAATGAGTATACGTCTACACTGGTTGCCATCTTGTCACAGGGTCTGTAGACAATGGTTTGCTCAAGTCATGCAACCAAAAACTGGAAATGGAAGCTTCTAAGATGTTTTGCGTGAGACTCAAATCATGCATATAGGTGAACGGATTCCAGAAGGCGAGAAAGAGGTCAGATAGAGAGAATAGACCCCACAACAACCTACGCAGACCCATCTGATCGGGCTCGCAAGGGCACCGTCTCGGATATCAAAGACCCAGGAGGCTAATTTCTATAATTGTAAGGGCGTACATATGTACAGCGAGCGAGAAGAGACACGAGGCGGACAAGGATATGTAGTCGAGCAAGAGTCAATTTTTCACGAACATCAGAGCGGCTTTCAGCCAAGGTCCCAAGTAGCTAGAAGTAGGCTTCAGAGGTACCTAGCCTGTTTACCCATGAATGACACCCAAGAGGGAAACGCGCCGCGACCTCAAAGAGGTATACTCGAGTCAATCAGGGCACTACATCAATGATGGGTCGAGAAAATTTCATCCAGGCGGACCTTGGCAGATGTCGGAGGAGAAGCCAGGATGCCAGGGCGTGTGGGTCACGAGAATCTAATCAGCGGATCTGATAAGATTAATCAGTTGCTGGTATATTGGCATGTACATCTGGTACATGCAGTGACCTATCTCACAGTGATCGACGCCGTCGAATGGGTACTGCGAGATCGGAGGCCACTCACTGGTGGGTCGAGGTGTCTTTGAATGTACAGTACATATTCGGGACTTGGCTATTGAAAGGAAAGTATCCTTGTAAGACTCGGCTAATTGTGTTATTCTTCACTTGCGGGCAGATCACATGAGATGGTTGCGAGCCAGACATATTGGGAAATATTCATTTCACAATGATTGTTTCCAAGATCGTAATGTAATTCATAACTAATGAATACTGCGTAAGAGGGTATCTGTGTCTAATTCTAATCGTAAATCATATGACGGTTCCTTTAACCTGTCTCGACTGGCTCACTCGACAGTCCTTCCACACAAGCACGGCCACGATCTCGACCAGCGAGATCAGTGTACCGGCAATACACATACGCAGCTGGGATTTCCCGTAAGCCGCTACAATGGCTTCGCGTATTGGATCACCCACCGGGTAGCTTAGCTGCTTCGTAAGATCCGATGCAATGTGGTTCAACTCAGCAGGAGATACTTGCGGAAGCAGCTCGGCTAGAGCCGTGGGCAAGGTAGAGTTCCAGATGGCACCACTGAATGAGCTCCCTATTGCGGAACCAATGTATGTGGCCAAGGTGAGCAATGCCATGACAGACGCCAGCTCTGTATGATCGGCTACGGCCATGACGGCCATCTGTTCACACACGACTAGCGTGCTTCCACCGATGGTAATAAGTATTTGGCACATAATAACCCAGACGAGGTGGGTGTCCGGGCGTCGAAAGATAATCATGAGGGCGCCGCCCAGGATATGGACTGGCAGAGCGGCTACAGCTAGCCACTTGAATCGATCCGTACGCCTAATCAAGTAACCAACCACGACCGCCCAGATCGAGGAGCCAATACTATAGATTTGGCCGACGTACCCAGCTTCTGTGATGGTGAGATCGCTGGAGACGACGGAGTTAGCAATCACCCTTTACAAGAGGCTTGTAGTGTCGATAGCCGTGAGATCCAGAGCTTTGGCTCCCAGACATAGGCTGGGCGAACTTACTGGACTACTTGAAGATATGATGTGTAATAGCCATCCCAGCTCATATATGCGATGAAGATCGTGATAGATAGTAAACAGGCGCCAGCCACATTGCGGGAACAAAGCAGCGAGAATTTTATGAATGGCCGCTCCGTTTTCCGTTCGTGGAAAGCGAACAAGACCATCAACAATAAGCCAAGGATCAATGTCACCGTATGAGAACCGAGGCTTCCTGCCTCAGTACCTACTGACGTGAGCGAGAATGGCACCAGTATCAATGTCATGCCTCCCGAAATAAGAGCAAGCCCAAGGGCTGTTGGTGTCAGCTATAAACTTGTGCCAATGGACTCTGTGTTAACAAACCATCAAAATCAGTCAAATACTTCCGGAGCTTTGACGTGGTCCAGGGTCCCGTGGAGGGAGATTTCTTGAGCACACCCAGTCTCTGTGCTTTCCGCGTGTTGGAGAATAGGATCGACAATACCGGCAGCGAGAGAAGAAAGAGCACGACTGCAAAGATAGCAAACGCCAACCTCCAGCTACTCTTTTCATAGAATACTTTCGCAATTGGCGGTCCAAGGAAAGTCGTGATGAGGTAAGGGGAATTGTTGAACGCGAACGCGAGGACCCGATTCTTCAACGAGGACGTATCGGCAATGATGATGTCGAGAATGTAAGAGAAGCCACTGATGCCAACTTGATAGATGACCTGAGCGGCAGCATAGCTCTTCACATCTTGACAAGCCGCCATGAGAAGTAGCCCTACTGTGCTCAGGACGACCATCGAGGCCAGGCCTTGTGGTCGGCCCCAGCTGTCGATGATCTTGGCGACGGGCAAATTCAGAACACCACTCAATATAGAGGCTACTATTCCAATAGTCGGTATCAGGGAGTGCGAGTTAAACTCGCTGACCACAAATGGCATCAGATTGACCATTACCTGCCATTGCAAGGCTTTGGCAAACGAACATAAGAAGATGCTGGCAAGATGTCAGTATCGGGTCGGCATCAACGGGGTGGAGATGATTCTTTGGCTAAAAACGAGTGGGTGAGTGACATGATGGTTGACTTACAACAAATACACGGTCACAAGCACATCCCGCGTCCAGACCAGATTGATAGCATCAGCCTGTTGCACGCCAGCTTGAGAAGCGACCGACGGATCCTCATCGTCGTACCTCGGTGTCACGTTGATTACCGTGTCACTTTTGCTGGAACCGGAGCCGGAGCCGGAGCCATATGAATACCGTCTATCGTCGGTGTCGCTGTGGCTGCTGGTGGGGGAGCTCAGCAGCGGTGCGCGGCTGCTGTTGCTGCTGACGTTGACGTCGAATTCGTCCATGTCGATTGCTGTTGTGAGAGAGGAGGGCACATTGCGAGAACGCAAGTGAGGATCTCGAGAAGTTGACATTCCTTACTTGGTATTTCAGGGGCCGGAAACACGTTGTCGGTCAGACCCAACTATGTGCATGCACGCATTGCCTTACCCGGCCAGACGAGGTGACAACGGGGACGATCAGCTGAAGGTATGTTTCGCATGACAGAGATACGGCTCGGCTCTGGCGGCTGGATGCGACGTTGGTTGGGCTGGGATTCTTCCTAGATCCATCCCTCAGCAGTGGGGCAGTGGCCTTGCAATGCGCTGGAATGCTGGATAGCATCGGGCATATGCACACCGTAGCTGTCGGCACGTACACCTAGCGTGAGTCCGTCATGGTCTAACGTGGCGCGTGGTGATGCGGTTGCGTCAGAGGTGTTGAGTCACCGCCGCGGTGAGAAGAAGGAAAATGGAAATATGAGAGAGAGAGAGAGAGAGAGAAAGAGTTATGAATAGATTGACAGCCGCATGAGACACTTTCAGAGTGACAGGTGAGATGATCAAAAACCGCATGTCAGTGAGCATTAATCTAAGGAAAAAGAGTGTGGTGAACGGCCCCCAAGTTTGGTGATGCGACGGCTTAAGCGACGGGCCGTGTGTGCTGGTGGCTGTGCGGGCACTCACATCTCTAGCACGATCAGATAACTCAAAGACCCTCCACAGACTGCGTACAGGTACAGAAGTATTTCATTAGTGACGGTGATCAATGCCCAGTAATCTTATCAGATCCTGCATCTCATCATCCATCGTCGCCGAGTCTCCTACCACACCAAGTTTAGTGCTTGCATACTACGCACACCCGATCACACCGTACCGCCCACTACATATGTACTCGTACACCAATACCAGGCAGGTAGGTGGTATACCGCATAACATATGGCCACGGGAATCTGGCTAGTCCATGTCTACCTATTTTCTTTCGCCGCTTTCGGAGTCGACATACGAAATGTAGGCACCGAGGGGGACGGGACAGTGGCTCTTGCTACTGTAATACCATACCAAGGTACCTGGGGCGACTTTTCACCGACGAAAGGTAGACCCTCGAAGTATCTTCAAGTACCCTCACCACCCCCTACCTGACTTGCCCCGTCGGCTCCGCAAAGAGATTGGCGTGGCTTTGCCAGGACTTGTCGTTACATAAACTGATGCGCAAGCGTCGGGATGAGGAGGAGCCTATGTATGTACCACAGTGGGAGCTCTTGTACAGTGGATGGTATTTGCCCAGCTTCGACTTCGGGGTCCTCGACTACTGTAATTTATCAGATGGGCCGGCCATGCCACCCCCAAGAAGATTGAGTGGGTAGCAATGGATGGGGCAGAACATCGTGGGTCTAGGCTGCATGGCGATGCATCACGGAAAGATCTTCGATATGCTCGATTCCAAAAACTTTTCTAGTCTTCTACCCGAGACGTAACGACTTTGTTTTGTACTGTCGCCAGGGTCCTTCATTCGCTCTGTCAAGATGGGTGAGAAGTCGGCTTCAGATTCAGGTCCCGGTATGGACGTCGTGCCTCCGAGCAATGGCTCTGGCGTGGGCGGCGATGCCAGCGCTAAAACAAGTCTGCCGTCGAAGGTGTTGGGCAAGATCTCTAATGTAGGCTCGAGTACTCATCGCGGGAGCCGCGCATCTCATACATAGAAGACGCTGACTCTGTCCAGATTGGAAAAGGGCTCTTTCGGTATTTCCGTCTTCTCACCTTCGCCGAACCGAGCATCATCGACATCGCCCTACTCATCATCGGCACCGTCAGCGCAATTGGCGCCGGCATACCCTTTCCCTTACTCGGTGTCCTCTTTGGTCAGTTGGTCGACCAGTTAAACGGCGCGACATGCTCGCAAGACGAAGGAGAAAGCTCCGTCTCGGCCGCCGACTACCAAGCGGCCGTCAATTCGAAGGTGCTTCTCGTCATGGCTTGTGCATTGGCCCAGTTCGCCCTGATCTACATCTACACCGTCTGTTGGAATCTGTTTGGTGAAAGACTCGCCCATCGCCTACGCGAGCGATACCTGCGCTCTCTACTGCGCCAGGAGGTGTCCTTCTTCGACAAGATGCCAGCTGGAGAGGTCTCTTCGCGACTCAATGCCGACATCGACACCATCAAGAACGGCACATCCGAGAAGGTCGGCGTGTACATCGGAGTCTCAGCATTATTTGTAACGTCCTACATCATCGCTTTCATCAAGGGTCCCAGGCTCGCTGGAATCCTCGTCTCACTGTTGCCGGTATATTTCATCATGTCTTTAGGTGGCAACTATTTTGTTGGGAAATATGCTACTCTAGCCGCGGGACACGTAGCGTCTGCGTCTTCTATCGCATTGGAAAGTCTCTCAAACGTCATGGTTGTCCACGCATTTCGAGCCAACAGCCGACTGGAAGAGAAATTTGCTGCCAAGTTGGCCGGAGCGAGAAAGGATGGGATCAAGAAAGCCATTGCCGCCGCGATCCAAGCTGGTATGCTCTATCTGACTGCCTTCAGTGCCAGTGGCTTGGCATATTGGCAAGGTAGTCAGACCATCGCAGACGTCGTCGCTGGGCGTTCAGATGGGCTGTCGGTAGGATCGGTCTATACCATCATCTTTCTACTTGTCGATGGTAGGTTTTATCCATCTCTACGTGCGGTTCACAACTGACCCTTGCCAAACAGCCTCGATCGTCATTAGTCAAATGACCCCCTTTTTGCAGATTTTCGGCTCCGCATCTGTAGCTTTAGATAAGCTTGAGGTTGATATGGACCGCGAATCCAAGATTGATGGAACTGTCGAATCTACTGTCGATTCGGACGAGACATGCAGCGGAGATGTCCGATTAGAAAACATTGCTTTCACCTACCCGTCGCGACCCGACGTACCCGTCATTCAAGACGTCTCTCTCCATTTCCCGGCTGGTCAAACGACCGCCATTGTCGGTCTGTCTGGAAGTGGTAAATCTACTGTTGCGGGGCTACTTACGCGTCTATACGATCCAGACCAGGGCGCGGTGCTTTTGGACGGTCATAATATCCGTGACATGAACGTGCGACGGCTTAGAAGCTTTATAGGACTAGTTCAGCAAGACCCCTTGCTCCTAGACAGGTCGATTCTGGAGAATATTGCCCTCGGACTCGTCAACTCTTCGCGTCCGGAGCATACGGGTTTACAGGCGACTATTTACAGTACCCAATTGGCACAAGTTGCTGAGGCGGTACGATCAGGCCAGGATGTGGTGGCAGCTGCTGAGTCCCATGGGCCTGAAGCCCTCGAGATCGTCCGGCTAGTCCAGCACGCTGCGGATTTAGCTGACGCAGGAATCTTCCTGGGTCACCTTGAGTTTGGATTTGGCACAATCGTTGGTCCGAATGGCGACCTTCTCAGCGGCGGTCAAAAGCAGAGAGTCGCCTTAGCTAGGGCTTTAGTCAAAGATCCTAAGGTTCTACTTCTAGACGAGGCAACTTCGTCGCTAGACTCTGCTAGTGAGCAGCGGATCCAAGGGGCCATCGAGAAGGCCTCCGCCGGAAGAACCGTTATATCTATTGCTCATCGACTAGCAACAGTGAAGAACGCCAACAAGATTGTAGTTATGCGAAACGGCAAAGTTACGGAACAAGGCAGCCACCCTGAATTACTCGCCAAAGATGGCGAATACGCTGCGTTGGTACGACTGCAAACCATGGGTTCTGAAACTTCCAGCGATAGCACTGCAAAGGGTGGAGAGAAGAAGTTGGGACTTGACGTGGAAGCAGTCTCGCAGTTGTCCAGGAGCGAAGACGAAGAGAAATCCGTCAAAGTCGGAGCTGACCCCGAAGAAACAGCAGCGACTGAGAAGGTAGCCAAGATTGAAACCACACGATCCGCATGGGCAACAATCAAGAGTATGGCATTGCTCTGCCGTCCTTACCTACTTTGGGTCTTCCTTGCCTTCTTTGCATGCACCGTCGTGGGAGGCACCTACTCTGGCTCAGCTGTCATTTTTGGAAACACAATTGGAGCTCTCAGCCCATGCAATACGGAGCAAGCTATCCGAGCCGCCGGAAGCTTCTTTGGGTTGATGTTCTTCGTTCTCGCCATCATTGAATTTTTCGCCAACGGAACAAGTTGGTCAGCATTCGGTCTGATAGCAGAACGAGTTCTGTACGTCATCCGAGTACTGTCGTTTCGCTCACTTTTCGAGCAGGATCTTCAATGGCATCAGTCAGCAAACCGAAGCCCCTCGGTATTGCTTCAGTACATCACAAGCGATTCGGCTTCGGTCGGTGCCTTGACAGGTTCTATCATCGGCACGATCTTCTCCATTATTGTTGGTTTTGTTGCTGCCGTCACCATGGCTCATATTATCGCGTGGAGGATCGCGATCGTGTGTCTCGCGACGGTGCCGCTCATGCTTGGCGCCGGTATCATGAAATTCAGGATCATTGCTCAGTTCGCCCAGCGCCACGAAAAGGCATTCGAAAGGTCCATTGGCATCTCAGTAGAGGCGGTCAAGTCCATCAAGACGGTCGCTGCATTATCTCTGGAACATGAGGTTCTTGGCACATACCGACGGTCCCTCGCAGGTCCGCGCAAGGAGCTGACCAAGTCGTGCTTCTGGGCCAACATATGGCTCGCCATTGCTCTGAGTCTCGCGAATCTCATCTATGCCCTCATCTACTGGTGGGGATCTAAGCAGATCATTGCAGGCCACTATACTCAGACGCAATTCTTCATCGTCCTCATTGCCCTGCTGGTGAGTTCCCAGCAATGGGGTAATCTCTTCACACTCTCTCCCGAAGTGACCAGAGCAGGACGTGCACTGGGCCGTATTTGCGATCTGATCGATCTCGGATCGTCGCGGTCGCTGAGGCTGACATCGACAACGAGCGATGACCCTGAGGCGATTGTCGAGTCGAAGACAGACACTGGCGCAGGTGGACAGGGACTCGCCGTGAATTTCAAAGACGTGAAATTCTCTTATCCAGCAAGGCCCAATCGCCAGATCTTGAAAGGCCTGGATATCGACATACGCCCCGGCCAGTTCTGCGCACTGGTCGGACCCAGCGGTGCTGGCAAGTCGACCATCATCTCGCTCCTCGAGCGCATGTACAACGTTGAATCGGGTGCCATTGAAGTAGGAGGACAGAACATCTACGCAAAAGAGCAACCACTTTTCCGAGATGACATCGGTCTCGTTCCCCAGGACAACATCCTGTTCGACGGTAGTGTTCGCTTCAATATTGCCTTGGGTGCCCGTCCGGGCGTCGAACCCACTGACGCCGATATCGAGGAGGCCTGCAAGCTAGCCAACATCCACGACACGATCGCCGCGCTGCCTGAGGGGTACGCGACGCAGTGCGGGGCCGGGGGCGGGCAGCTGTCTGGGGGCCAGAAGCAGCGGCTGAGCATCGCGCGCGCGCTCGTCCGAAAGCCGCGCCTCCTGCTGCTGGACGAGTCGACCAGCGCGCTGGACGCCGAGTCGGAGCGGCTGCTACAGGACGGGCTGGAGAAGGCCACGCGGGGCATCACGGTGGTGGCCATCGCGCACCGCCTGCACACGATCCGGCGCGCCGACGTTATCTTCATGATTGAGGATGGTCGCTGTGTGGAGAAGGGGTCCCACGAGGAGCTGTTGGTGCGCAGCGAGAACTACCGCGTCAACGTGCTGCACCAGACTCTGGATGGCTAGAAGGTGGCTGGCTGTATTGCCCGCCGTAGTGCTGCAGGATTGTAGTAGACTAGGACGTAGGGAGGAGGCATTGATCTGGTCCCGGATCACCGGTAACGACTAGGTACCTGGGAAGCATGCTTGCGATGTTCAGGCTCTGGAGGAACGGCGTTGGATCTCATCTATAGAAAGATTACTCTACAGTTACTTAGTACATACCTTAATCCATGCGGAACTTTTTGTTTACACAGTAATGCTGTCTCGACTGAAGCGCGGCTCGTTTGAAGCTATCGTGATCTACATGTAGGGCGCTAGCGTTAACGAGGCAGTTGGAGATCGCGGGGACAGCACCCAGGCTGTAGCGCGACTTGAGGGAAAGCCTCCGTTGCTCCTGGCTCGACGGGTCTCCGGAGTGGTCTGATCAGCCAATGAAGGTGACAACAACGCCATTGGTCCGAGTGAATCAAAGGTTGACTCAGCCGCCGCGCTGCTGCGTGACCCCCAGACTGCGTAGTTAGTCTGCACACAGTCGTACGATTCAGGACGCACATAATCCCTTAGCAGGGGGTTCCTTGACGGTCCCATTGATATTGTCGTTATGGACAATGGTTGGCGACTCACATATGCTTCTTGGTGGGTTCAGAACACGAGAGAGAGGCAAAAGAGAGGCAACAACAGGCGGGATTGCATCATCATCATCATCACCGTTCAGCATCTCTGGATACGGACACTCTACACCTGCTACCAGCGCAGAAACTTGGCGAGGAGATGGAGTCACCCAGGTCCTACATACTGCTGGAAGGGCGTGCATGATACTGCTGAAGATAGAGAGCAGAGAGCAACTCAGCTCAAAATGGCACAACCGAAACACCGGGCTCAACTGGTGTGGTGTACCCCGCATACGCTGTGGTTCGTCGTCCTTCTCCGCATGAGGCCGTCGTGGGCCAACGTCTGGACTGCATATCCGCGTCACCGAGACGTCAACACTAAGCTCCATCCAGGGCGGTTACCACGAGCTGCCCCTCGTGGGCTTATCTGAACTCTATCCGGGACCCCCAAGACATACATGTCGCGATCTTGGGGGAGAGCCTGGAGAGACTGCGGAGAGTCTGGGGGAGCACCGGTCGGGGGCCTAACCCCCCGGTCCTTGCGACGTGCAGTAGGTAGCGGTCCTGGACGACGGGCACCAAAGCTTCGGCCTGATCTGCGTCCGCTTTGATAGGAACAGGAGAACAGGATGGTAACTTTTGGGAGGGTCTGGCTTACTTGACGAACGGCACTTATTATTAGTCCCAAGTCTGTGGCATGGCTTGTCACGCAGTGAGGGGTATCGTGGGTTGACTGTAACGTGCTTTCATCACGATACATGTCAGGTTGTTGATCACCCCCGTCATGAAAGGGTCTCCAAGGGCTCGGGTATATTAAAAGGAGCCTCATCCTGCTTCTGAAACCTTGATTTCGACATCATCCAGCTTCCCTCACAGTCCAATTCACTCACACAGCTTCCTGCAATACCCTGAATTCTATTCAACTCAATAGCTCCCAACTCAAACCAGTCACAATGGGCTCAGCCGGTATTCCCAAAGAGCAGTGGGCGCAGGTCGTCGAGAAGACAGGTGGACGTATGTTAGGACCTCAATATCGTACACGAACTTGACTGACATGTCCCAGCCGTCGTCTACAAGCAAATTCCCGTAGCCGAGCCCGGTCCCGATGAGGTCCTCATCAACATCAAGTACTCAGGCGTCTGCCATACCGATCTCCATGCCATGAAGGGCGACTGGCCGCTTCCCACCAAGATGCCCTTGGTCGGTGGCCACGAAGGCGCTGGCGTGGTTGTCGCTCGTGGAGAGCTGGTCAAGGACATTGAGATTGGCGACTACGCCGGCATCAAGTGGCTGAACGGCTCGTGCCTAAACTGCACCTACTGCCGAACAGCAGACGAGGTACGCCGATCCCATAGCCATGCACTGATCTCAGGTCACTGATCAACCGGTGTCTTGTAGCCTCTTTGCCCCGAACCATCACTGTCAGGCTACACCGTAGACGGCAGTTTCCAACAGTACGCCATCGGTAAAGCCGCCCACGTTGCGCGGATACCCAAGGAATGCGACCTTGAGGCTATCTCGCCGATTCTTTGCGCCGGTATCACCGTCTACAAAGGCCTAAAGGAGTCCGGAGCACGGCCCGGACAAGAAGTGGCCATCGTCGGCGCGGGTGGCGGTCTCGGTAGTATGGCGGTGCAGTATGCCAAAGCCATGGGTTTCCGCACCATTGCCATCGACGGCGGCGAGGAAAAGGGGAAGATGTGCAAGGAACTCGGTGCCGCCACCTTCGTCGACTTCAGCAAGACCAAGGACCTCGTCAAGGAGGTCAAGGCCGCGTCCTCCGACGGCATGGGACCCCAGGCCGTGCTGCTATTGGCCGTCAGCGAGGGGCCGTTCCAGCAGGCAAGTGAATACGTACGCAGCCGGGGCACCATCATTTGCATTGGTCTGCCCACAAATGCCTACCTGAAGGCCCCAGTGTTTGACACTGTCACTCGGTGAGTTGCCCATCCCAGCCCATAACGTTCCGTCGATTCTAACTGAACGCACCAGTATGATCAACATCAAGGGTAGTTACGTAGGCAACCGCCAAGATACTGCCGAGGCTATCGAATTCTATCGGAGAGGTCTGATCAAGGCCCCCTACAAGACCGTGGGGCTTAGCAAGTTGCAAGATGTATATCAGCTAATGGAGGAGGGCAAGATTGCCGGCAGATACGTTGTTGACACAAGCAAATGAGAGGATACCTGGCAATGATCATGAATGAGGATTGATGTAGGACGGATACCACATGTAGTAGCCTGCGAGCCATGTATCTTTAGATTGAGGAATATCAAATACATTACTGAACTATCCAACTTTGCCAAGGAAGAAATAAAAAGCCGGAAGTTTCTTTTGACTGTTTTTTGGAGTATGGTAGGCGTCTCGAAGTCATAATCCTCAAGTATGATTAATTCTTCTGTTCGATTCAAGTGGATTAGCACCACGATAGAGATTGGGGGGGAGGGGGGCGGGGCGAAATAGCAGGCAATATGTAGATACGCACATGCTGAATGCCAACATGTCCTTGGCTAAGAGCCCATGGTGTAGCAAGGGTAGGTATATATTTGAACCTCAAATCACGTGGTTGATAGGACGCGGAAGTCAAGCCCAAGGCAGGCATTTTACTTGTCAATGATCGCTTGGAACACATACTGTGGGAGAGGTGCCGCTACTATTACCTCAGGCTTTGGTGAATGCTCATTGGTGCAAGTTGCTTCGAAGCAGCTATCGCGAACTTGAATGACCCCTCAGGTAGTCCTGGTTTCCTCAGGAGTAGCTAAGCAGGGCATCTTTCTCTCTCTGATTCAAGAGCCTCTTAAAGGTCACCTTGCAACCGTTCCCGTCAACTTCATACAGCCTGGTAACCGAATTTCTCGTGGGAGAAAGCTGCAGTCGCAATATGCGCTCCGCGTACGTGTATAAATGTGTTCTCACCAACTCGTATACCATCATAACCGCGTGTACTATCATTTCTCGAGGATTCCTCATATCTGCTAGTTCTTCGCGCCAGCTTGTCAAGATAAGCTACCTGCTGCCCTCAACGTCAATAGTCGTTCTGCCATTCTAACGCGTTCTGCCTCCCACCAAACTTGGACTTAGCCGCCACTTGCCTTTCCCATGCTCCACGTCCTCACTACATCAACAAAAATAGAACCCAATTCTCCTCGAACGAGCATCCTCGTCGATCCGTTTTCGTCATCAATATTCTTTCAAGGTTAGCCACCCTGCACTGAACGTCCATGCCCCGAAGGCCCACCCCAATGGGGCCACAACGTCCATGCTCTCTATCGATCTGTCTCCAGATGTCTATCTGAGGGTCCTCGTCACTCAAGCGGCGTTGGAAGCGAGTACCATTCTGCCGGCAGAAACTTCGTTTATTGACAAATTCCAGGTGCCATCACCCTCACCGCCCCAGGTAGATTCCCTTCCACCCATACAATCATGCCCGCCCCATGCACTTCACCCACTATCCTTCCTACTCTCTTCCTCCCACAGCCAGCACAAAGATTTACTTAAACTTTCACATAATCTTCACTGCACCGAATTCTTCTTGGCGATTTTCATCTACCACATACCATTACATTTCCTCCCCATCCACTGACATATACATATACGTTAGTCGGGTTATCCTGCAGCGATTACTTGAGGCATCGCCAGCGACGACCAATCCCGCATACGGTAAGCAACTTGGCCCCTCGTCTCTCGCAAAACCTCATAACCGCGTATTCCACCTTTCATGAGCTCTATCAGTCTCTGTTTATTCCTTCACGCGTCTCCATCTACCAAAAGTACACGTCTATCCCACACGCGTCTTTGCCCCTCGCTCTACCACTTTGGCATTAATTTCCACCACACCTGCCTCAGAAGTTTTCCTTGCCTACCTGCCCTTATCAGTCTCGTTTTCCCCCTCCTCCCTCCGTGTCTCCTCCATTTCCCATTGCTTGTTCCCTCACCTACATCAATTTCCTCTCCAATTCTCCTATTTTCTCACGCTGCTACCTTCCATCATCATCAAAGATTACTGCATGATACCATTCTCGCCCACTCAACATTTACCTCAAACCTCGATTCAGTATACACAACCCCTCCTTGTTCCTTACTCTTGGCTCCAACACGTTTTCTTCGGGCAGCTACTTTCTGCTTATATTTCCCCCTTCCACTATCTACCATACAGTCATGGACAGGAAGTACCTACTAGGTCTTCCATTGCACCTCCAACTTTAGCCCAGTCTTTCTGCAAACTGTCTCCACCTCTACACTCCTCAAAGCAGCTTATTGACCTGACAGCTAATACGTTCCCAGCTTTTTTTCAGAGAACCAAGACTTTTCCCAGACAATTTCAACAACTCCAGGATTCATCTCGATACTTTTCTCGAACTAGCCGGATGCCCCTCGGGGCTCTATGCTAATGGGATCTAATAGCCTTGATTCTCTGCGGTATCCTAAGAGGTCCCTGGACACCCTCGGAGTCGGCGTCATCGCAGAACTGGGGGAGAGAGCACGCGTGGACGCAACTGCCGCGAGGGGGCCAGTCTATCAAAAGCGCGTGTAGTCACACCTCTACGGTCATCACACTTGCATATCCACCACACAGAGCCCACTCACACGGCGTTGATCACTTGGCCCGCCGTCCCTGAACCTCCAGATCGACAGCGGCCGTCCTGTCCCCTGCCTCAGCAGTTTGGTCGCCGGAAGGGTACATAAAGCTCATAGTGAAAGCCAGTCTGCATAAGTGAGCCTTTTCTCGTCGGCAGGTAGTCAGGGCATAACGCTTGCCCGGGACTCCGGGGTACATCTACACCATCCGAGTCAAGGAGTTCGACTCTCGTCCTCGGGGGTGTAGCCGCGAGGCGGGCTCGGTATCACTGGACCTCCCCCAGAAATGCCTGTCGGGTAACACCTAGTGAGCTCACGGATTGCGGTGGTTGACAGGAGTTGCCGCACCCCCGTGTGCCTAGGGCCGACTGTCTCTACGACAGGTGGGCTGGACGGCAAGGTGCCCTTCTCCTTTACATGTAGCCCGCGTCGGTCTTTTTTGGCCGACGATGAGTGAGCCTCTTGGCGTGACATTTTTTCTCTTGCAAAAATCGTCACCAGCCTGGTACTTTGGTGGCCAGCCCTCCCAGGACCGAACCACTGACTGAGTGAAACATCCAGACTGGTTGCGACCACTGCGTGTCGGCCATGGGCACCTTGAATAGCGCGCAGTGTCGTTGCCTTGGTGTACGGAAGTGTGGTGTCTGGATTGCTTCGGAGAGCGATCGCCCCTTTTACGGTGTGAACTCGAAGAATGCTTCTGCTGATTTTGTTCGGCGGACTATGCCCTGATCAAAGCAGTAATGAATTTTTTATTTTGTTATTAGGCCTCGCCTGCAGCCAGTGTCCTTGATGCAAATGCTTGCTCCGAGCGTTCGCCTGGTTCCAACGGCGGATCTTGCCCTGTTCGGTCCCAGTAACGAAACTACAGCTCATCAATTTTTTACTTCCCCAGATCATTCTATGATCGCAACCTTTTCTTTTCTTTTCATTGCAGTCTTCAACTCGTTGGGGATGCGAAGAAGAGACCCATCCGCCCAGGCCGATGTACTGATGATAGTAGCCTAGTGCCAAGCCATTGGCTGTGCCGGCACCTCCCAGTGGCTGGTTGACGCTTGAAAGCGGCGGCTTGGCCTCTTCCGGCTCCTCAGACCTGGACCGCATCTTGGCTGCAGCATCACGGCAAGACTACATATTACTGCTATCACTGTCCGTTTTGTTTTGGACAGCATAGGTCAGATATTTATATCATGAATGGCACCCCAATGCAGACCATACCCACCTACCATCGAGTCCTTCGCTAACCCCAGGCTACCAGTGGCACCCATGTTCTACTCCCACAAGCTGATAGGGTGATCTGCTAGCTGGCCGAGGCGGGTGTCAGGCGGCTTTTCCGCCAGGACATACCTGCGGAATGATTGATCCTTCCGGAGTCATTACGCAAGGCACTCTTCCGCTCATCAGGGGTAGGAATCGGTTTTGTAGGAAAGCGGTTTCGATGCTCGGAGAGATGTGGCCAGCTGAGATTGGCGGATGCCATTTTCAGCCATGCAAGGCGGCCTTGTCGCTGTGGCCGCCGTTCTGTTGCTCTGCCCAGGTAGGCTTTCAGTGGCTGTCGTGCCGTGGCATTCCGTGCGCCCTCATGTGGACTCTGCTCATATATCATACATACTGCCTGGGTTAGGTGTGTAGCGGCTTGAACAGTGTCACCAGTGACTGACGTTCTGAAAAGCCCAGGACGGCAATGGAAGATTTCGGCCCGTGATCGACGAGGCACACTTGGCTCATGAGCTTGATCGACTCTATTCCGCTGGGTCCGGAATTCAAGCTTCATCCTGGGAGTTTCGTCGATTGCTGCACGGAGGGTATCGCAGCTAGCCATGATGACGCTAGGAGGTAGGCGATAGGTAGTAGGTCTGTGTACTAAAAGAGGCGCTGTGCCTGACTCATTTCACGATCTCTTGTTCTCTTGTTCTCTTGAAGAGATCAGCATGGCATTTATCAATTGAGCTGCCCTTGGTGTTGATCAACCGATTGCCAGCTAAGTACGTATGCTGTAGCGGGAGATTCGGACGTATTATGGCGTCACTCTCCTAGGTCCCTAATTGAGCAAAACTTTTCCAACACGGTATCTCATCGTCTCAAGTCGCACTACCGCAAACCCCGCAACGAAACGGCGCGGGCAGCTTCAGCTTCCTGAAGATCAATCATGGCGTCCAGCTCCTCCGACCGCCTCGACGCCGCGGCTTCCAACCCAGACCAGTTCGAACCGCAGGAAAAGCTCAAGGAATCCAGAAGGAACAGCAAGGGCGGCAATGGAGTTGAAGACGGCGCCGCTCAAGCCACAGACAATGGCAAGGGGAGTGGGAGCACCGGTAGCGATGGCAATACCAAGGAGCCAGCATCTCCCGCTCCGAAGCCAGGAATCATGGACAAATTGGGCCTCGACACGCCGACGTTGATGATGATGTTCAAGTGAGCTATGTCCCTCTTCTACCTAGCTATCGCGATTGACCGAATGTCGCGGGAACAGAGGCGCAATTGCACCAGTCATCGGTCTAGCTATTAGCCAGTCTCATGCTGTCGCCGAAGAATACACGACCCTCGGATACCTGGTCGGGATCATGTGCGTTCTGTCGGTGACCATCACGCCTCGGGGGAAGTTCATCCAGACCATGACCTTCAACGTGCTGTTTGCCTGCGTTGGTGCCGCCGTGTCCCTGCTCATGCTATGGTCTTCGCTTCAGGCTCGTTTGCATACCCAATCCCACCCCCAAGGTACGGGCACCGTGCCCTACAACGCGAGCCAGTCTGCCGTGTCAGCAGTATGGCTGTTCGCGAACATCTGGCTCGTCAATACCTTACGCGCAAAATACCCAAGTCTGAATCTCCCGAGCATTGTGTATTCCATCGTGACCAATATTACTTGTACTTACAGTCCTTCGATGACTAGCAATGCTGCCTTTGAGAGCCTGGTCAAGCGGCTGTTGACTGCCATACTGACTGCCTTTGGCATCGCAACAGCTTGTTCCTTGCTCATCCTCCCAGTCTCCAGTCGCAAGGTTGCTAAGGCGCAGATGAAGGGAGCGTTTATGCTTTTGCGGGGTGCTATGAAGCAGGAGAAGGCCTACCTACAGAGCCTAGAGCGCGAGGACATGTTCGCAGTGCCGGCCGACATCAGTTCTGGTACCACCCAAGAAGCGACTTCACGCGCTGGTCAGAAAAAGGGCGCGCCAGATCCGAATTCCGTGGCCGAAGCTAGGGCCATTAAGGAGACTTTGGCGAAGATGAGGCAGCTGATCGGTAAAATCTACGCTGACCTGCCCTTCTCCAAGAGGGATATTGCCTGGGCCAAATTAAAGCCCAAAGACTTGACACATATCTTGGATGCATTCCGTGCTATCGTGATTCCTATCGTGGGGATGGGCACAATCGTCGACATCTTCCAGCGGATTGCCGAGAAGCGAGGATGGTTTGTAACTGCAGACACGCCGCCAGAGACCATCGCCGAGAAGAGAGAAGAAAAGAGAGTATGGAATGAAATCATGAAGCACCTCCACGAGCCTTTCGAAGAGCTGGCTACGGCTATCGACGAGGGCCTGGAACACGCCGGCATGCTGCTTGAGGTCCTGCCACGGCCAAAACCGAATAAGTCTGGCAAGTCCAGGGGCACCAAGACCGCCCCATCGGATGCCGACATTGAGTCTAAGGGCGACCTCGTCCGGCCCGGCGATGAAGGGTTCTATGAGGCACTTAAGTTGAGGATGAAAAATGTTAGAATCGTCCGAAGTGAGATCATACAGACCTGGGCTAGAGAGAAGGGCCTGTTGCCTGACGAATATGACTTCGATGAATTCAATGCGGTACCATTTGCACAGGATGGACACAAACACAGTCGCGACCAAGCTCAGCTCTATATCTTACTCTACATCGGGACGTTGATGCAGGCAGCCGGACAGGCAGTTGTACGCTTCGTGGAGTACGCCGAATTGAAGGTCTCGGATGGAACCATGTCAAAAAACCGACTGATGATCCCAAAATTCAAGACCTGTAAGAAATGGATATGCAGCATATTCGATGACGAAGACAAGTCACAAGAGAACAGTGCCGACTTGTTTGACAGCGGCCTGGATATCGTGTACATGGGTGACAGCTTCGCAGAGAAGAAGGACCCCGAGCATCTACCCGCGACCAGTTTCTGGCAGCGTGCGGGTAACCTTCTGCGAGCTTTCCCACGGTTTCTTTCGTCAGAGGAGTCCCAGTTCGGCTTTCGCGCGGCCTGCGCTACGCTGACTATAGGCATCGCCGCCTTCCTCGAGGGCACGCACATATTCTTCACCGAGCAGAGGCTCGTGTGGGCTATGATCATAATCGCCATCGGCATGACCCAGAGTATGTCCTACTTCACGTCCTTGTCCTCTCTTTTGAATTTGCTAACGGCGTGAAAAGCCTCTGGCCAGTCGATTTTCGGCTTCGTGTGCCGTGTACTTGGCACGCTATGTGCCATGATATTCTCGTTGATCACCTGGTACATCGTCGACGGGAAGACTCCTGGTATTCTCGTGTTTTTGTATCTGTTCCTGGCTTTCGAGCATTACTTCTTCCTGAAGTACCCCCAATTCATCCCAGCCATTATGATCTGTATGGTGACCCAAGTCCTCATCATCGGCTACGAGCTGCAGGTCCGCGTCTTGGGCATCGAGGCTGCAGAGCAGACGGGCCAGCCCGTCTACCGGTAAGACTTACCCATCACCATCCACGTCCATCTTCCATCAGAAGACTGACTAACCTGCCCCCTTCCTAGCATATACCAACTAGCCCCCTACCGCCTCGCCTGCGTCGCCGGCGGCTGTCTAGTGGCCTTTTTCTGGACCATCTTACCCTCGCCTGTGACCGAGCGCACCTACCTGCGCCGCGACCTGTCCGCGACGCTCTACCTCCTCGCCAACTACTTCAGCGCCATCAACGAGACCCTGCGTGCCCGCATCGCCGACACGGGCGGCGACCCGGCCGTCAAGGGCACGCCCGCCCACCGCCTCGCCAAGCACCGCCGCGTCCTCTTCGGCAAGCTCTACCTCCTCCTCCCCGCCCTCAAGCAGCACGCCGACTTCCAGCGCTGGGAGCCCACCGTCGGCGGGCCCTTCCCCCGCGCCGTCTACCAGGACATCATCGCCAGCGCCACCCGCATCTCCTCCTACCTCACCCTCCTCGCCTACACCGTCGGCGGCAGCGGCACGCCCTCCATGGACCTCTCGGAAGATGCAACAAACAGCGGTCGCTGCGAACGCGCCTGGCTCGACGCTCTGTCCGTCCTCATGGCCGACATCAGCCCCACGCAGAACGGCATCATCTGCACCCTCACCCTGCTCTCCAACAGCCTGGCCTCGGGTCATTCTCTCCCACCCCACCTGAGCGTCCCTCGCCCCTACGAGCTGACCAAGCAACTGGAGAACATCTCCCGCGCCGTGGCCGGCCAGGGCCAGGGCAAGGAGAGTGACGCAAAGAAGGGCGGCAGCAACAAGGTCAAGGGCCTGCTGGACGCCCACAATATCTCCCAGGCCGGCTACGCCGAGTTCGCCGTCCTGCAGGTTTGCAGCACCCTCGTGTGCGACGATCTCGAGGGCTTGGTCGCCAGTGTAAGCCGGCTGGTCGGCGTCGTCGACTTCAGCTACCGGGTGTCTCCGTCGCCACGGGCGTCGCGGGGGAGTCTGGGTGACTCGAGCGATGCCACGGCCGTAAGCACGGGTGTGGCTGCGAGCCCGGATGATAGCGCCGGGAAGAGAAGGGAAAAGCCAGCGAAGTACAGCTGATCTCCGAATGTGTAGTAAAATTTACGTTAGAATATCCCAGGCACATTTTCGGAACACTTGAGTACTTACACTTGGAAATATTGCCTTGGTAGACTCTGATTAGGACAGCTCCAACATCATCACGCAAATCATGGATCAGAAAATCAAAATCCCATAAATTTTGAGCACTCGAGAATAAATCATTGAAACAATTGGTGTTATTTGATTCATCCGCACTACGTTGGTACAAAATATAGGCATCTGTCTCAAAAATGGAGAATCGATCTTCAGCACTGCTGCAGTCGATAATCCTCCAGGCGCCGATTGGCATCATCCCTTGTCAGTGTCCTTTCCTTTACCAGGCCTTCACAAGCTGTCTCGCCATCCCACCCAGACTACTTCCTGGTCAATCCATAAACACGGCACCAAGGATGCGCCCACAACTCCTGTTCCCAGACACGAGGTACTCTTGTACTCGATACTCAGCAGCGCCAGCAGCCTTGCCAACCATGTCTTTTGGCGAAAATCCTCTCGAGTCATTTTTCGATGTTTCTTGGTATTAAACCTAACCCCATTTTCCCTTGGCACATTTGCCTACTAAAATTCTCAATTCAAGAGCGCGCAGATCGCCGACGCCTTGAATTGATGACGTTATCGAGGGTGGGCCATGTCAATAAAGTTGGCTTGAATTTCCTTCCACAACTTCGTTTTCATTCCCGCGAGCGTAAAACTCCTTTTCATGTAGCACTTCATGTATCGTCTTGTCGTTCGAACATAATTCGTATGCTGGCTGCCTCATTCGTGCGAGCTTTTCCCCGAAGATGTCTAATAGATACTCCACATCAAAAGATATGTATATGAGAATAGAAGAGAGGACAATAAAACTTTCCAATCCACTGAGCCGAAAATGTCTGTAGAGGCATTGGAAATTCCTCGGACTAAATCGCGACCTGCGATACCGACAGCTCAGATGAAACGTTCTCGCCCCAGCATATATACATAAGCTAGTCATAGGTCTCTGGCCTACGTAGATTCGGCAGTCAGATGCTGGTGTGGTTCTGCTGCGCATCATGTAGTGATATGATTTGGTGGCGGCACGGTGACATTGGAATGAACAGGAACTGCAAATAGTCCCGAAAATCGCACGTGTCGTGTTAACCAATGGCCCTAGGGGGTGCTCTGCGTCTGCTGTAGGAGGACGTCCGATTTACCAGCGGAACGACGCATGTACTAGAGTAGGTTTCTGAACAGCTCTGGACATGAATTTTGCTCTTTTTGGCTCATTCGCTAGCCAAAACAGACTTGTCTGCGCGTGTTCGCATGAAGTTGGCGTGACTTTCAAGGCAGCGAGCCATAAGATGAAGCACTGTAGGAATGTATTAGTAAAGCCTAAACCTCTGTGAAGGTCCGTTGATCATAGAACTGTTACGCACCTGGCCACACGGCTGATTTATCCAGCATATACGCAGTCACGCGTAATATCTTGGCCGCATAACCCCCGGATGAATCGATCGGCAGCCGGGAATCGATGTTCCCGTTGACAGATCCATGCATCAATTCCATGTTCATTTTTATCTCCGCACTGGCGAGAAGTTCTTGGATTTTGCCTATCAGTTTCATGTCCTCATCTTCGAGGAGCATGATAGCGGGAACTCCGGTGAGATCAACCTCGTCTTTCCCCAACACTCCCAAGTATCTCCCGACCCGATCCTGTAGAGTAGCCACCCATTCTGCGAGGACCTGAGCGCAGTCAAATGAGCACATCGCTGATTGTACAGGCAATTCACGGCTGGTGAACTCTGCAAAAGTAACCCCTAGTTTGTCCGACATGGAAAGTGAATCAGCGGCATAAAATGCGGCTTTTCGAAGGTGCTTTTCACGGCGGGAAATTGTGCGGCTAGATGTCTGCGCCTGTGACTGAGACTGAGACAAACTAGGAGGAAACTTGGCAGTAGCGAATTCAGGGGATGATGACTGGGTTGGTGGCGAATCAACAAAGACAGAACTAGTGGCAGAGGCATCTGATGGATCCAAGGAGGATTCGGCATTAGAAGATGGCGAGTGCTCCGCATGTTGGATGATTTCGCTGCCACGAGACATCTCCTCAGCTAAGCCATCCCAATCGCGCTGCCAAAACTTCTCCTTCGTTCGGGACATATTGACAAACAGACGGATGTAGGCCAGGTCAAGGAGAGGGATTGCGTCGGCAGATAAAGGTCCCATGCCGAAAGGATTTGGTCTTTCCAGACTATGATGCGGGTTACTTGCCCAGGCTGCTTGCCATGCCTTCAGTGCCGGTTCGATGTGGCGATGCATTTTTTCTGTTTCCTCATTTGTCCAGACCTTATTGTGATGACGTTGTCGGGTCTCCCAGATGTAGTTATGTAGTGCATTGATCAAGACCAGACAGCCGAGAGTGCTGGGTTTCAGTTCGCTTTTGGGGATCTCATTCATATTAACCGTAGACCCGAAAGGTTGGTGAATGTTATTAAAGACCATCTTCTGCTGTCTCTCGTTGGTGCGCAGAAGTTCTCCCAGGGCTTCATGGAAAGTCATCCTATTGTGCCCAGCTGCTCGCACACCACCCTTCAGCTGGAAGGCTGCGGCGCTCTCGGCAGCGAAAAACTCCTCGTCGCAAGGCAGTTCGAGCAGAATCTCGGAGTTCGTAAGTGCGGGAGCGTGGTTATAGGCGGCGACGAGAAGGCTAGACAGGATGAAGATGATGTAGAGAGTGCGCTTGCGTTCCTCCATTGTCT
The DNA here is from genome assembly GCA_022578815.1 of Xylariaceae sp. FL0016. Taxonomy (NCBI): domain Eukaryota; kingdom Fungi; phylum Ascomycota; class Sordariomycetes; order Xylariales; family Xylariaceae; species Xylariaceae sp. FL0016. Next base: position 56,489 of record MU388799.1, read on the forward strand.
TCCATCGTAGCCACTCAGCTTGTTCCTCGGATTCAGCCTTGATACCACCATTCCAGTTACCCTCAGCGTCGCTCATCTGAATATCCCGGGTTTCAGGTGAATCGAGCTTCATAGGTTGCAACAGACCAGCCGCTTGCGACAGGCTGACCAGCGCCGCAGAATGAGTTGATGCGATGTCGTTGGCTGTCTTGTCTCCGCAGTTGTGGCCATATACAACATTCAGTAACATGGCCTGAACAAGCCACAAAGGAGTGTGGACGACGGACTCGGATCCTTGGGAGCCATGGTCGGACGATGGTGTGCGGCGGAAATCAGCTCTGCGCATATCAGCCTTCCTACGCTCTTCTAAGTACAGTTGAATCATCTTCTTGGCCATTTCGAACAATTCCCTGGATTGTGGTCGGTCCATCTCATACAAGGCACCAATAGCAGCCATGGAGAGGATCAGACAACCGCTGCCGCCGACTGTGCTAGTACGAGCGTTCCTTGGACCAGAGGGCACGTCAAACGATAGCGTGGGTATGTGCAAGAATGGGAGGTGAGGGTGGCAATAACGCAAATAAGCTCCTACATATCGCTGGAGGTCCTGAACGCTTGGCAAATTCTTAACGATGTCCGTTGTATTTTCCGACGCGTTCTGGAATTGAGGAGACATTGGGGAGTTAGGAGACGGGAAGGAGTATTTACGGCCGCCAAAAGCACCGGACTGAGAGAGAGCACCCATTATAGCATTTCTGGTGGTTTCGGTTATAGTCGCTACGGGCGAGTGTGTCTGGTGAGTTCCGCTAATAGAGGTAGGGGTTTCCGGGCCCGTCCCAAAGTTGAGGGCCTGGTTCAGGTTTTGCGTGGTCAGCCCCGGCATGACAGAAGGGCTCAACGAGCTCATGGAAGGAGGCGGCGTGGAGAAATAGACATCAATCATACTCTTCTGGGATGGAGGCTGGGGCGAGACCGGGGCGCCATTCAGCAGGTCCGGAAACACGGAGTTGCTCATGTCCATGGAGAAAGGGCCAGACATCTGAGGAGGCCCCATGATCGCAGGCTGCCACATGGAGCTGGAAGCTGTCGTCACGGCGGTATGGTTCGACCCGTCAAGCATCACGTCACTCATGCCGCTCTGGCTGTTGTTGCTCATGGCAGATGGAGACGAGCCGTCGACTGCATTCTCGTTGTGATTGTTGAAAGACATGTTCTGCTCGAATCCGGTCAGCCAGTCAAAGCTATCGTCAATGTGCTGACTGGTGGACACGTCGTTCATGGCATTTCCAAAGGGGGAAGTCGGATCAATGGACATGGAATGAGGAGACTCGGTGTAATGGAGGGCATTCGGATTTATGGTTGAATTGGGCTGACCAAACAAAAGCCCTTCAAAGTCGAAGTCGGGTTGGAAGGCTAGGGGAGGAGCAGTGCGAAGTCCAGCATTGAAATCCATGTTGCCGATACCGTGCGTCTCCAGTTTGGGTAAACCATGGCTCATGCCCCGATGCCCCATCGCTGAGGACATACCAGCAAAGGGGTGGTCCATGTTGTGGATAGGTAAACCGACGAGGCTCTGGTGGCGGCTATGGTGAGCAGCGGGCATATGCTGACTCCTAGCGACCGAGGCATTGGCAGCGGCAATCATGTTCATATGATTCTGGTCTACATGGCTGATTGTGTTTGCCCGAGGTCTCATCGAGGCATTATTAGCAGCAGCCGCATTTGCGCTGGCAACGCTATTCTTTCTAGCCCGGCTCTGAGCAGTGGCCGTGCTGCTGGTGCTCTCACGGCGGTTTCTGGGGCGCGAAGAGGGAGTAGTCGTTTGGTGCAATTTCTGCTGGTGGCGCAGAAGCAGGTCTCGCCTGGCAAAGCACCTGGTGCACTCTGGACACTCGAATGGCTTCTCTTTGGTGTGAGAGCGCTCGTGACGCTTCAAGTGCTCGAGGCGAGCGAAGGAACGCTGACAAGTGCCGCAGACATGAGGGCGAGGCTTGTCGGTCTTGGGCGGTGGGAAGGGCGCGGGGGCTTTGGTGGTATTCACGGTGATGGTCGAGGCTTTAGAGGACATGATCTTGTCAGCAATGGTTCTTTGGTCTTATGAAAACCAGGGGAGTTGTCTTGTATTTCCTGAGCGATATGTCTACTGAAAATGGAATCTATCTCGGTCATTTCGTGGGTCGATTGACCCGAGGAATCTAGATGGTGGGCGGGCTGGGTGGTGGTGGTGGTGGTGGTGGTGGGCAGTGGCAGGAGCAGTAGCAGATGTTGGTGGGATGGAGGGGCAGAGGGTTTCGGGCGTACCAGAGTCATCGTTGGCCGCATTGGTAGGAGCTGGGGCGGCGGGCGGCGACGGGTTGGACATGACGGCTGCGGATTGCGAGCAGGAATGGGATTGAAAAGAGAGAAAAGAGAACTCCAACGGCGAGCAACCGCGGACTCTTTGCTTGCTGATTGACGTGCAAAATGGGCGAGGATGAGCGAGGCAATGGGTGAGCAATGAGTAGGTGGTTGGAGTTTCCCGAGGTCGAGGTACCAAGCTGGAGGGAGAAAGGCGTCGGGAATAGGGCAGGTAGGCGGGCAGGTGGTAGGTAGGTGTAGGTAGGAAGAAGAGCGAGCGAGCTGTGTGGTGCGCGGCGGGTTGTGGACGGGTCTTAGGTAGGTACTTTGGGTAGGTACGCCGGTACCTCTAGTACTATATCACCTATGAGTGGTTGGTGGTATGCAGGTAGACCGTAGATGGCCGGTCTGTGGTCATTTGGAGGGGCACTGGTGGGGAGTCTCTGCCTTAGGTAGTGTGGACTACCTAATAGCAATGCTGGGCGATTGGGTTTGACTTGGTAATACATAAGGCACCTGTGAAAGTTCCTCCTGTCAGAGGGGCGTCATTCACAAGCAGTAGACACTGAAGATCATTCGGAGGTATAGGTAGTTTAGGTAGTTACCCTGGTTTGGCAGTCGTTGCATAACATCTTGTTCATACCTCCAGCTACCTCTATGTAGTCAGGATACTGCAATAGGTGGTCAGTATGATGAATCCTTACTTGCTACTTGCATAATTTCTAAATTACCGAATACACTACTCTGAGTGATAACTTTCACAATCTGAATCCTATGCGTGTCTGTCATGTTTCCTTGTTTTGGTCTGCAGTGTATTGTGGTTGGCGTTGGTGTCGCGCTCGATTGTGTTAAATCCAGGCTGGGGCTGTGTCGGGACACGAGGTCATGGGCTGAGTGAGTACTGGTTTGTGCCTGTATCTTGTGGCTCCGAAGCCCAGAAACAACCCAAGCAAGTGAGAAAGAAACATGATTCTACCAGTCGCCCAGACTCAAGAGATCATGGTAATATGACAATCCAGGAGAAAAGAAAGTGATTGAAGCATAATTATGTTCAGCCTCATAATTGGAACAACATTATCACCCGCAGGAGACTGGATTGTGTTGATTTTGTCGTAAACAGCCATAACGGATATTCTCGTCGAACTTGATTCTCTTCCTCCTCAAGGGACCATATCGAGGTTCGTTGCCATTATCTACAACTTCGATCGGCATATTCGACTTGCTTTTATTGATACATGAATTCTAGTCATCTCACACTGCTTGCTCATTAACCTATACCTAGCTACAATACCGATTGCTGACAATCAGAGCTGCCTCTCGAAACATGAATCAGCCCGCAAAGCAGCTTCGCAAATACCTACCTCCATAGTTATGTCTGATGGAATTCAGCTACCTACATACCTCTTACCTACCACGGACCTACCTACCTATCTAGGCTCCAAGCTGTAGGTTCCCTACCACCCTGACCTCGAGCTTTGAGCTCTTGAGCTGTGACAGTGATGAAATTCAATTGGGCCGGTCTAGCATTCAACCTCAAGCTTGGCTGTATAGCATCCAACCCGCATGCCACCTGCATGGAGGGAAATACAGTGTGAAGAGGTCAGTGGAGCGGTGATGAGGCGTGTCTACACGCGTAAGCGTGTACCCATCTGTCAAGTCACAGTACTCGTCGCACACAATCTGGTGGGCTGATTTTTGCCCTGGTCAGGGTTCAGGTCCGAGCCCCTCCAGGGCCCCGTCCTGCCGGTCAGCCACTACTATCCATCGATGAACTGTCTTCAGGTGATGTGATAGGACTCTGCATCGCAGCTTCAGGGCCCTGTACCCACAGCGGGGATTGACTCATGGTCACAGGACTTGCGCCGCTTAAGTACACTCTACTTCAGCTCTGCGTACAGTCCCGACTGTTAAATTTCCCCTTCTTGTACAGTACCTCTCTCATGTTGGTGTGATATCATACCTTGACTGGAGCCTCTAGATACCTCTTGTGGTATTGCAACATTGATTACATTCATGTATCCGAACGGCAGTCACTATGCAGGTGAATATCGAGCCAGAGATAATGTTCACGTATCAGTCTTATTAGATCGTATTAGGCTGTCATGTCTACTAATAATAAGTCAAGCAGCCATATTCACAATCATGACTTGATGGGATAATTCATCTCAATCTGTCTGCTATGCTCTGCTTGCCCTGTTTGCTCTATTAGGGTTGTTCCAAGCCGAACCCGCTGAACCGTTATTCGTCCGCCCAGAATGCGAAAGAGCGGCTGGGCTGGACAATTTAGATCCCCAGCCTCAATCACAGAGCCTCCAGACTGTGCTTGACTGCTGACCCCTACTGTTTTACTTGTACAGTACACGCCACAATCTACGGCGCCAGCGGAGCGAGCTCGGCCAAATCCCATGCGGTCTCAGAAGCCCGAAGGTTCTCCCAACCTGTCTCGGACCTCTAATTCTGCACAGCGACTCTCTTTTACTCTGTCAACTTGAATAAGTCAAGCCAAGCCTGGACGGGATGAAGATTACCTCGGTATGGCGTCCTAGTCTCGTCGAGACATGAAGACCTCTGCAAAGATTGCGCTGCTCTGGTGTGTTGGTGCTGCAGACATCTAGATTTGACTGCGCATCACCTCCACAGGCAATACATCCGGGCTTATCGCCGCCGCGACACGCGAGACTGTCATGGAGGTTGCATTAACCCTTCTCATATTACATGCTGCACGCATATGTAGCTTGTCGGGCTGGAGAACCACCAAGATCGAGCTTTTGCGAGCCCGGCGGCATCGTATCCACCGAGGATGCGTACCCTGCCAAGGGACTCTCGCGCTGCCCCTTGATTGGGCGGTCATGCTGCTGCTACCCTTCTTGTTCGCGCCCATTCTGCAGCTTGCAGACACATGAGAGCATCGACAAATAGGCACGAGGAACATCGATGACCCTGCGCTACCATTTTGGCCTCATCGTGCCACAGGCCATTTGACCTGCTAGAACACACCAGCTTCGGCTCAAATCTTTCATTCTTTCTTGCATCACAAAGATAGAAGAGGGCCCCCAAATATATACAACGGATGCTTACAACAACGGATCTGGGATCCACGCAGCAGACGGCTCGCAGATCCTGTAACAGAATCCAAGAGACCCTGGCACAGGTTGTCTGGATAGTGCTAGGCCGTTGTAGCCCGGGGTACCTCCAGAAGTGAATAAATGATTAGTTCAGAGTCCTTGTAGCCGGTGAGTATGAAGGTATGCGGTGCTATTCGGCTTCAAGCACCCGAGACTTGGACGAAACGGTAAGCAGGCAGAAGAGTCATATTTTGCAAGTATGGAGCCCGTTGGGCTATTTATTTCGCGAGGATCCATCGACTACTGCGCAACATGCAGACTGTGATATTCTGTTGCTACCTTAGTCCACGTAAATGCACGCAGAGCGGGTGTCTCGTAGCCGCCGAGTATCGCAGACAGGGCCCAGGAAACGAGGGCACGAAAATGAAGAAAAAGACTCATATCGCAAGGCATCTGGTCATTTGTATTGCGTCACTGCCGTTGGTACCTGAATATCATCGGTTCGAGACCTACAGCGGTCCTCACGCTGTGATCAATCTGCGACATGTGTGTTGGATGGGGAAATCGGGGGATCCCTTGTGAGATTGAAAGCTCGATCCCAGTCCTAGATGGTATTCTCGAGCCCCTCACTAAATCGCATTTTGTTCCGTCAGTAGCAAACTCGATTTGCCATAATCCGTCATCACCAGAAGGGAAGAAGCAACCCATGATAGGCACCTATGTATCCCTCCGGCAGTGTTGTAGTGTTTCTCAGGTCCCCAAAACTCTCGAACCCCGGCCCAACCATTATTCCACGAGCGACTGATTCATAAGGTTGGGTGACACTTGCCCAGAACGATTCGACTGATCTGGGAATACCCTTCATGAGGGGCTACTTGCGCAGTCTTAGTTGAAACGTTTCCCGTCTAGCTACCCACTACACGCCCCGTCTGCGAGGCCAACGGCGAAAATTCCGCGTGGATTGAGGATAACAGGTTAGGTGCCCGCCGTAATGTACATCTCGGTGGGTTGTCGGCGGTCAGCCTAGAACACCTGATTTGCGGGCTACAGAAGCACCCATCTGTGGGCTATGAAAGTCCTGAATCTATGGCTGTTGCACCTGCGCATGACATGATACTCTCAGCGGCTGTCGGCGCGTGCTGTAGAATACGACCCGGGCAGGCCTTGTGCGCTTAGCCGATGACAAACGATTTGATGGAAATGCAGATGAAGGTTTCACGCAAGACGATCAGGATAACTTGAATATTTGACTGCCTTTACTTAAAGACTTCCTTTGTTCATGCCTTCTTCGTCGTTGTATTGATGATACGAATCAGGTGGTTCACCGTCGAGCCTATTGTAGAAGAAAAACCAAAGCCCAGGAACCAGATCAGTCGAGAGCCGGTTGTCAGTTGTAGCGCTGAATTCTCACGCAAACAGCTCGTCTCTGGGATATCGACGGCTTAAAAATCAGTACATCTATCAAACTCGATAGACCACGTTGATCCTTACACGACATATCTTCGGAGACCTCGTGTCGCTTCGCATGGGCATACGTTGACTTTCTCTGCACAGTCTTGATAATTAGTCTGCTGCATCGCTTCGAACTTTACTTGCCTGTTCAGTGACCACAGACTCATCTGCTTTCAGTCTCTGGAAGCTGCCGATTAATTTCAGCGGTTCACCATTAGCCGTCTAACCTAGGTTCTACATAGCTCGTCATTTTCTCCTTCACCGCAAGTTGAGTATTGGTACTGGTAGATCGTCTATACTATTTACCAAACGAACGAAACACTAAACTAGGTAGCCAGAGTAGCGCGACTTGACGACATCCTGAATTTACTCACCTTCTGAATGTGTGCCACTAGGTATCAGAAATACTCGCACAAGTGTGCCCTTGAGATGTCCAGGGTCCTTGGCTTCTATCGTCTTCGCACGGCAGAAGCTACTGCAGGAGCTGCATAAGCAAGATAGTGAGGCCAATCTGATTTGGCCAAGCTTCGCCATCGCGCCAGAGCTTGCTGAGCTACGGGCGACACGCCGTTTTTCACCTGCAACGTTTCTACAGTGCGAACAATACGGTTCATCATTCCATAGGAACGACGGAGCTTCTCGGCCAGTTCTCCAACACGAATAACTCGGGGCTTTGCCACAGCTTTGGTCCGAATAGTTCGCGGCCCATGGGCTGCTATGTATTACAGAGCCTCACCGGGCCATTGCATGTAATCTACCCAGACGATTACCATAGTTCATGATGATCAAGATGCGCGACTCACATTTGGGAAGATTTATGCAGATTAGGATGTGGGATACTGCTCATACGGAGTCTTAAGTTTCCGTCAGCCTTCATGCTCCCAGGACTCCGAAAGCATGTTTTTCTCCAAAATATCTCCAACAGAGGTGACCGCATCGGTCGAGATCCGCGTCCAGCGTGGTTGTCTTGACCCCTGGGGATAGGCAGGGGACCATCGTTGATTAAACGCTAACAACCGTTTTTATCCCATACGACCCTCGATCTAGGTTTTTGTGTTGCTATTAATGACAGCCATAAGTTACGGAAGATGAAAAGCCCGCCGGTCAGGTGCACCACGAGCAAGGATCATGGGCGTATCACCTCGTCAGTGCATGTAGCCCGGCAGCGGTCATTCGCTCGAATTTCCAATTTCATGCGGCTGGGACAATTCGAACGCCCGCGACGCAGGTCAAGGACGCAAAGGGCATTATGATTGCTCACTACCACGTGTTAGAAAATGAGCACCGGCAAAAGGGCGAGCTGGGATATCATTAGCCCATATAATTCGAGTTGACCATGTCCCATGAGAAGAACCATAGCTTGGGTTGCCTAATCATACAAACATTGTGTACACACCTACCTACTCGAGCCAAAGCATGAATGCACGTTGTTCTGCATTGTTTGCTTCTGGGGGGGTTGGTGTTTAATCATCAATTATCGGAGATTCGCCTAGATTTCACTCGAGAGATGCCATTCTCAAATCGCAGGTCACAAGATTCGAGGCATGATCACTTACCTACGGCCGCTTCTTCCAAATGAGGGATACATAAGAGAGATGCCTACCAGTGAAGATGAATTCATATGCCGATAATAGTCTGGTCTCTTGGCAAGGAACATATTTCCCCACGACTACCCTCGACATTCAGTTGGCCCCGAGCCTACACCACCACTTCCTCTGTCCACATTACGAATCGGGGATCCCTGTCTTCCCCAGACTTTTCGCGGACACCAGTGCTCTGACCAGTGTTCGCATCTAGTGGTGGCTTCTTATTCGCGATAGGGACAGGGTTAAGGTAGCTCCCACAGTAATAAGGGATACCACTTCAAGGTATACCGGTCACGTACAGCGCCAAAAGCTCCTAGACTCCGTCCTCATTTGCCTCACTGGTGGCCTGCGACTGAAAGAGGAAAAGGTCACCTCGGTTGAATCGCATTCAAGTGAGATTCTTCTGATTGTCCAATCATTCCTGGACCTGCAAATGACTGCCTGATTGGTCTTCGACATCAGCCTAGCCACCCACACATCCCCAGACTCTCCATCGCCTCTTCTCATCCTGGAGTATTGTACTGTATGTACCTAGGCAACACAAACTCCATCTGGTCACCTTACCTACAGGGCTCTATGATATGACGTCGCGGGTGTCAGCTTGGTCTGACCGGAGCGACTAACAATTGATTGACAGCAATCCAGCAGACCCTTTTAGAGCCTCGTGGCGATTGCCTTTAGTCATGTCTTAACAATCAGAAAGAAACCATATGAAGGTGATTCTCGGTTGCGTACTTCCTAGCGGTTCCATATTTCGGTTCATCCGCGGGATACTTGAGACGCCGCAGGTCCAGGAGGCTAGCTTCGGCAGTGCAGTTCCCATCCATCTCCTGTACTCCCGTAGCCATAGCACCTCCAGGGTGCTTGACATGTTATTCAGTTGTTCATCTGTGATTAGGTGAGCAGAAGGCAGATGCGATGGATGCGATGGATGTGCGGATTAGAGATCTCCAAGCAGCCTCACCGACGTCATTTCCTGGCATCCCGTGGTCGCGAATCGAGGGAAAGATGCTTCGGATCCAGCCACACCACGCAAATTTATTGTCAAACTCGAGATCAATATCCGGATTAGAGATATTCTAGATTGCCAAGGCCCAAGTCGTGGAACCGGCACCACGGAAATATACTACCATCATCAAGCCCAGAACCTGCGATTAGCGGTTAGAATTCCCTGTACCGTGAATACTGCGACAATGTCGCTTGTCATCCGGGTGTAACGCAGAGCTCAAGATGGATTCGAACCGTCGAAGATCTTTGCTCAATAACGAGACCACAGCTACATCGAACAGGCAGCGTTATATTGCTGCCGCATGAAGCGAGTTGCGGGCTGCAAAGGTATGCAGCAGGTAGGTCATGGCTGAAGGGAAATCAAAGTAGATATTTCGTCATCATTGTCAGTAATAGTCTATCGATTAACTATCCTGTCCATACTTACGGGATAGATATACTTTGTTGTTCGTCTGTTCGCCCTGGCTTGTCACGCTTTCTCGCGATTCCCGTCTGCGGAGCCATTATGCGACTCATTGATGAATCCTACCACCCAACGTCAGGCTTGACCCCGACAATTGACGAACAGGTGGTGTTCGGAAAGTCGTCCTCGTATAACAGTATCAACAGGTTATCCCTGACAGACGCTCGCCACTCTCTTCCCGAGGAGTCTTTGCAAACCCACCTGGCAAAGTCGCATCCACACACCCTCATACTATCAAGCAAGGGTCCGTTCAGTTCCTCTGGCAATGCCTTCTCCGGCTGTAGAATACATGTTGTGCTGGAGATCAAGACTTAAGACCACGGAGCATTGAGAAGACATCTTGATTCTTCCGAAGCTGTCCCGTAGACCAAAATCTCATAAGTCAATTGGGTGATGCGGCGTGAGAACGCTTACCCGGGGCTGGCTGGCTGGCTGTCTACGACGGCTCCCGCAAGGGCTGCCGGCCGGTGTCGACGCCGACACGCACTACCTACCTCATCGTGGTTGGCTGGAGACAATAGACCAGCCGAAAACACAGTAGTGCTACGAGCTGGGTTAATGTCATCAGACGCATGCCAATTCCAGACCCTGCTTCTTGGATCGGCGTGCCCAAAATCCATCGCACACGTCGGTCTCTGCCCTCTTGGGACACCTGCAGAACGGATCTCGAAGCCCCCCACTCACACTCACGTCGGTCATTGTAGGCTATCCCCGACGATTATGCAGTGGGATGTGAGCTGGCGCTGGTCCCGCCTGCATGGCAGCAACTACCAGTGCCAGCAACCAGCGACAAGGAGACGATGGGGAACAACACGCCCGGCGCAGAAGAGCGTTCTCGGGGAACGGTCACGTCATGTCACGTTCCGCAAAGACCCCCAAGACGCATCGCCCTATCGACGAGCACAGCACCAAGGGGGAGCTGGAGCCTGCGACCTCCATGCAGGCCGGTAAGTGCTAATGTACGTCAGTCAGTATGTTCTGGCCGACATGCTAGGCGGCTCGGTCGGGACTCGGGAATGTCGATTGGTGGGCACCTTCGAAGCTCGAGGAACGGAATGCGATGCTATATGCAGCACGGCGTGCGATGAAATATCCCGGGATGGAGGATCCGTACATCTTCGACCAAGCGTGCCAAGATGACCAACGGCGGCGAATGGGAGGAGGTTAGGGCGCAGAGTAGAGGGCAAAGTTTGCCTTTAAACTGCACAGATCTTTCCTCCTTGCAGTGACCCCCAATGACTTACAATAGCCTGGTGTCTTTTATTAGTCGTGCAGTTCGCCGCTGCAAATCCCACCCCAGCGAACCGGTCTCTCGTGCGCTGATCGACTGCGCGCTGTCAGGTAAAAAGCCAGAGCTGATCGGTCTGCTTCGGCAGCAGCTGCAGCGAAAGCAAGCCGCGCGCGCATATCGACTCGGTAGAAATGACGACTATTCCTTCTTTAACGTTACAGTGGCGAATGGCAGCCCACGAGAATGCCGCAGCTCTCTCTCTCCTTTGTGTTCATTGGATACTTGTGTGGCGCTACTTTCTGTCCATCACAGGCGAATTTTTCCAGAACAATTGGCTCGAATAGACTGGACCGGAAACTTTTCTGGAGATCTGGGCGGCAGTCGTCGGTATATCGTTCGGCCCAGCATTCTTGGTTCTGCCTCGTCATCGTGGGCCTCGTTCGAACGGGTCCTGGAGCGGCTCTTACCTACATATTCTGCACTGTGTTTCACTGTCTCAGTCCAATGCGGCTCTGTGAACCTCTTCGCGTCTCCCGGGTTACTATCATCATCAGCTTCACATCGTGTCAACACCATGACCAACTGTATGAAATACGTAAAGTCCCTTTGTACGTGACGGCTATTCATCGACCAAGGCTACTATAGTAGTGGGCTCACTTCGGGCTATCGCACAGGTTCCAGTGATGTCCCCAGGTGCTCCGTGGTTCGGGTGTCGAAATCCAATTGGCTCATAGAGAAAACGATGGTACTCGTGATGGTCATCCAAGCTTCTGGAAATATGTCTTGGAGCTCAACAGGGGGTAGGTGTGCCAATTGCGCACAATCCTATTATATGGGTGCAAGTATGCCTGACTTGATATTAATCCATCTCGTGTGTTTCAGTCTTCCAACGGCGCCGGTGAGACTTAAGTACCTCTGACCAATTATGTATCACGCAAAACAGCTCAATATAGGTAACTCATAAAGAACACGTTCCTCTTAGCCTGATCCTCTCACGACGCTTCATATCAATCCCGTTACCACATTCCGAGGGCCAGCACTCTCCCATGCAGTTGCACTCAACCGATTCATCCAGGTCAAGCTTCAACCCGTTTTGAGAGTCAGCATTATCTTGTGATGATGTTTCATTTTGGAAAAGATCTCGAGAGTGGTTCCGTCACGATGTATGCATATATTTTCCACGGAGAGAAGAAGGTGCCAGCTGAACATGATGCTAATGAAGAAAACCTTTTCAGTACTCACCTGCTCAGCTGCCTGATGAATAGCTTCAGTCACACACCAAGGTTGATTAACGACAGCCTTGACTAATCTGAATTGTACTTGTGTATCATGCAAACCCTCGTGGACTTGACTACAATTCCATTCAGAAACGTCCGTCTTGCAAATCTCTTGGAGGCGGTCAAAGACGAATGGGGCACAGTCATTAGACGTGCCGTCGTTGCCCCATCCTGCCATCTGAGCTAAACGGATCAGCACCGTGTTTCGCTTCACACTAGATTTCTGCCTCACCTGGATTTGGTACTCGTTCCATACGTTATTGTCGCCCATCGTGCCATAGAAAGTGCAATCGTTGGTCGTAAAACGGGACGGCCGATTCTCTATAACCGGGCGTGTCGAAGCTAATCGCAGCAACACGGAGAACGATAGAACCCTAAGAATGCAATTTTTGGCACAGCCATTGGATCGTAGCGCCGAAAGGCGCCTTTCTTCACCAAGATGATTCCGTGGATTGTCCATAAGAAAAGCTAGCCATCTCGCCAACAGGTCAAAATGACGACTTGCCATATCAGGAACGAAGGGCCTTGCATCGCATACGGAGAATCTCAAGGAGACGTGGTCCTAGATGGATGATATCATGAGTCTTCGGAGTTTTTGTTTGCTTATAGGCACGTTCCCGATGTATTTCCCGCGCTGGCACAACCTGTCAAGCCCACAGGCGCGGATCTCACTGTACGACTTCATTCTCCTCATGGCTCGGGCGGCGGGGATTCCTCATTGTGAAGCCGTAGGTAACAACGAACGTGTTTGAGCAGGCGGTGGCGCCGCCGTCCAGAGCGAAGCAAGGGCCTCGCCACTTTTTTGTGACAGGCTTCACCTTCGGTTGCCCGATATTCTTCCTCCCGGCGCCTCCTCGAAGCTCATTTGCTGGTCGCATGAATGGGGAGACAAGAGAGAAGCAGTGCACCTACTCGACGATCCCTGCGTGGATCCAGCAGTGTCAAGCCCTGCGGACCGCAGACGGACATGAGCTGGGGGCAAGCGGTGAGATGGGTATGATAGTCATATCAGACGACCCCATACGGGGAATTCATGGGATCGCACAGGTCCTATTGTGTATATCTCCCTTGGACTATCACCCCATTGTACGACGCCCTGAATGGCCCAGTGTGATACCAAGTTTGCTATATCATCGACTTCAACGCTAGGAAGAATACTGATTAGCTGGATTTCAACACAGGAGGGGCTTCTTCTTCAATGATGTGTTGAGAACGAGGCAATATCCTGGTGATGTGCTTCTACGGAGGCTAATACGATAGGTAAAATACATACGGAGCATTTCCTTCTCTTGCGAGTAATTTCTAACGCAAAGTATTATTCGTGAGCTTGTAAATAATCCAGCCTGACGAACTAATCTAGCAGCTACGTACTCCCATGGGCGATCCTCATACAAAAACCTCCCCTGTGTCCAAACTTTTCCACCTTTTCTTCAAAATCCCTATGATCGCTTTTTACCTGACTCACTTCTGTACCTGTGTATCCCGACCACTGCAATAGTCCCTTCCTGGTCGCAAGCTTTCCATTCTGGTTACTTTTGGCTTATTTTGCAATAAAACAAACTCCTCGCGCTTTTTCCTTTTGCAATTCCTGAAGCTCAGCCCCGTTTACTTCCAGCCTAATCCAGAGCAACTATTCAACGAAAGTGAAATAGACACAGGAAATATAACTAAGGTTTGAATTCCAGCAGTAGGCCAGCTAAAAGGCAACTTACTGATCCAATGATGCCGACTTTTCATTGCTTGGAACAGGTCCCAGTCTCGAGAGACGCCCAAATACGGCACGGCTACAACTTCTCCCTACACACCTGTATTTCACTGCTTTACCTGCCGGTCACTCAAATCGGCACCTTTCGGGGCTCAGCGCACTCCCAACACCAGGGGTAGCACGCATCAACCAGCAGACAGTAGCCACCTAGTATAAGCGTCTATGTGCCTCTTCCCATTCCCTTGTCTCCTTATCTGTAGCTGGCTTCTCCTTATAGTCCGGTCTGTTACCTTGTGCACGGGAACATCGAGCCTTGGTTTTAACTCCCTCGCCTGCTGTCACTACGTTCTTACCTGGGGTCTTCACCGCTTCGTCGAGTGAAAGGATAGAGACATTGTCGCTATCGTCGTCGTCATCGACAAATAAAGATTGGTCGGAATCGTCTATAACTTCCACTCGACTCCTTGCCTTCAGAGAGCTATCGGGGTGAGGCGAGCTTGTATTCCTGGCGACCTTTTGCTGTCTTGGGGTGGGCGATGCATCGGAAATCGATGCGAAGGCGGTGGGTTTCGTCAAGGTTTTATGGCTCGGCGTTGTCGGCCGGTTCTCTGTGTCACTCGTTCTTGAGAGAGTAGAGCTGTGTGCTGTTTGCTTTCCTTTCTTGCTGGCAGTGACAGGCCTGTCTGCTGGAGGAGCGACAGTATTCTCCCCGGAGCCGACGCCAGAGACACCTTGACCGTCACCCTCCTGGACATTATCTGCAAATGAAGTATCAGCGCCATTCTGACCTATATCAGTCTACCTGTTATCAAGAGGGTCATACACACGTTCTTGTTTAGCGTCATAGACCTCTTTTGAATACTTGTTGAAGACCTCGTCCTCGGTAGGAATGCCATGGCCCTTGCCACGGAAGTGTCTCATAGCCAGGCCCTCTCGGAAGGGGTGGCTCTGGAAATAGATGAAAGGTACTCCGGGTACTCGCTGGTCTTTGCAGCTCAGTCTGGTGCAACGAATGACGTAGTACTTGTTGTCTTTGCCTTTGAAGATGCATTCATCTTGCTTACACTCCGAAAGAGAGTTCTTGTTGTAAGTTTCGGATCTCCAACTCTATGAAGCCTTATTAGCCAAGATTCCAGCAGCTTATGGGAACTGACATTCGATACTCACCGGGCCTGACCTCTTCGCTCGCTTCTTTGCCAGGTTGGGGGACTCTCCATCGTCACAGGACCTCTTGTTCCTGGCTTCGGGCCCTTTTCTGGCGAGAAGACTTCCTGCCTCAGTTGCCTTCTTAATGGGACTAGACGGTTGGTGTGCGTCCGTCCGTCCTTTCTCATCGATAGAGGGCGGTGAAACAGACCTTCCCATAGTATTCGATCTGTCAATGTAAACGTTGGGTATCGTCGTTCGGCACAGATCAGATGATCTGTGGGGGACTGTTGGTGCAGGCAACTCTCTCGATACGGTCGGCGGTGTCAAAGGGGTTTGTATCGGAGGCGAGTTCAACTGATCATTTTCAATCCTGATCTCATCTCTCAGCCCTGATAGTATGGCTTTAATGGTTTGTGGTAAATCTCTTTGAAGGGTATCAATGAAATTTTGCCAATCCGTGACCAGGAGGCGGAGGCTTTGGGCACGTAGTTTGCGGGAAATTGGGGTATCGTTTGGCATTTGAAGGGCATATGCCTCGTTCTTCTTGTAGTCTTCGAGGTAAACGCCCTCAATCTCCATTCTCACCTCATCAACGATCGTCTTCATTGCCTGGGCACTCGGGTCATTGTTCGACTCAGTGCTTGACACCAGCGACATTGTGACTGCAGTGTCTGGGACAGGGTATTCAGCAGAGAGAAGAGCGCCTGGGGCGAGTGGTGGAGCCTCGAGCCGATAAGAGCTTTGGGGAGGAATGATCTAACGGTTTGATGAGGATATGTGATAGAAGATATATCGTAGGTAGCGGAAGAAGCAGAGATCATTGCTCCTTTTATACTCGTAAATTTTACCTTACGTAAGACTTTTAGTACTATTTAAGAAGAAGAATACTTTAAAGGGGCTGGGGTTTACGAGCCAAATGGAAAAATAATGAAAGGGTGGGAAAATCAGTCGAGACTGCTCCAGGGTATGAACGGTGAATCGAAAACTCAACGACCCCTGCGTTTGATACGCCATTGCTGTCATCTTGCTTGGAAGGGAGACTAGCTGTGAACCTAAAGAGAGGGCTCCAACTGGGACTCTGAGCGATGGCATAGTCATGTACTATACTTCCCTCAATCAAGACGGGCGGGCACCTGTCCGCCTTGATACCTATTTTGCATGAAAGTTGTCGTCGTCCAATATACTTGGTGGCTGTACTGGTCTGGCTGTGTAAGTTTCAAGACGAGCGACCCTGCCCCGACCTGCTCTCGCTTGGCATCGACGGCGCTTAGCTTTGATAGCGGAACTGTATCCGGGCCTATTAAATCTGAAGAACGAGGCAGGGCGCGCGGCTTCGGGAGAGGAATGAAGATAATACCTCTCCTTTGAACATGTCGCGTAGCGGTTAGTCCTTCAAGAAAAGAGCGGTTAGCGCGGTGATCGACACTCAGCTCCTCCTATTGCTGTAAAGATCATGCGGCTGAGGACCAACAGCATATGGACGTCCAATGAGATTCCTCAGGAGAACGCGAATACGGTAAAGCTCATGGAAGCCTGGAAGACCCCCTTGCCTTTGATCTCAGTCCAGCTTGAGACCAATGCATCAGGCTTGCTCTCGATCACACTGGAACAGAGAAGTGTAAAAACCAGGGAGCCATGAAATAACTATAAAACTTGATACTAAGGGTGGCGATTAATCTGCTTTACCCAATGGTATCAGCACACGTTGCGTTCAAGTCATAAAGCTACATAATAAGACCTGTTTTTGAAATTTAAGTTTGTGAAAGTTCATTAATGAAGCTCTTTTAATTATTCGCTCTCGTATGTTGGTCCCTCCATGGCAACAGTTAGCCACAATAGGTGTCGTCCACCTCAGTGCCATCTGCCAGAAAAAGTACAGTGTCGTTCACTGCGAAGCTTGCCATTGACACAACAGAAGGATCAAATTTCGGCCAGGTGAATGAGTCGTAGGTTGGATCCTCCGTGACATCTTGAGCAAAGGATAACCAGAGACCTGCAACCACCTTGTCAGTCATTACTCCTTCCAGCAGCTTGGAAACCGAGAGCGCTTTACCTTCCATTGCGAAGCTGACCTCCCATTCAGACTCAGTCGAGTTCCCGTTATACTGAAAGTGTGTGCCAAACACTAGCGGCAGCTCTCCTATGGATGCCTCGTCAATATTGGGGAGAAGCAGGACCACCGGTGTTTACTTACCACTATGGATAGCTCCGATCCAAGGCAAGGGTGTAATATTGGAAAAGTTTCCACTGTACTCGTAGCGATATGATGTCAGGCCACTATCGATGCGATTCCTAAGGCATACTTAGCATCACGTATCATGTAGTCTCTACTCTTCAGATGACGTTAGTCTACTCACTGAATTTCCGACACAGTAGGGCATACAATAAGCGCCGAGGCCTGGATGATCTCCTCATCACTTGGCGCGGGGTCGCCCTCTGACCAACTCACGAAGCCGCTGCCTTCTCGTGAGTTTGTCCCGATGATAGCGGGCACATTAGCCACGAGTCCTTGCTCTGCTCTTTCCGTGTTATTCGCGAACACCGTGACGTTATCCGCCGATGGCCCGAAGCTGACACCGGTAGTGTTGGATGCTACTGCTTGGAGCGTCGTTGCGTCAAGTCCTTGCATGCACTCGAGCTCTGCCTCCGCGTCCAAATCACCGCATCCGGCTGCAGCAGCGACGGCTGTGAAGTAGCTGGTGTTGCCGGTGGAGAACACTGTCGAGCCGCCGGAATCGGCGATCAGACCGGCAACGATCGGATCCTCGGGATAGGCGTAGCCGTAGTAGTTGACGCTCCACGCGCCCGCTGATTGACCCCATAGGACCATTCTATCAGGATCACCTCCGAAGGCAGCAACATTGTCGCGAGCCCATTCTACGCTGTTCACGCTTTGATAAATACACCTTGAATAGACGGGCGATTGACTAGGAACTTACGCCATGCGTTGATCCTGAAGTCCAATGTTCAAAGGTTGGTCTGCAGCATTGGGAAACCCAAATATGTTCAACCGATAGCTGGATCATCATAGTCAGATGTTCAGGTCCTCGGACTCGGCATGTCTTGGGAAGTAACTTCCAACCCTGACTCACTTCATGGTGACCACCACCAATTCCTGCGTTCTTTCGACCCACTGATCCGGGATTTGATACGGCACGTTGGAAGAGTCGGCCGTGAAACCACCCCCGTGGATCCACACAAATACCGGTAGCTTCTCTGCCTTGGGCTCGAGCGGCGCGTACACATTTAGATACAGGCAGTCCTCGCTCTGTTCCGGGATCCCCGGGAGGAACTTCGGTAAGTACGTGTTGTAGAGACTGCTCGCTGCCGCCTCAGGCGTCGTGATAGGCTGCAGACACGACGGTGAGAAGGCCGAGGCATTGATGGCCTTATTTGACGTATATTGCACAGGCGACTGGAAGCGCAGCTCAGAGACGGGCGGCTGCGCATAGGGAATTCCCAAAAATTGCCGCACGTTGGGAGACGTCGCGTTGATTGTTCCAAAAGCCTCGCCACTGGTCGTAGAGACGTGAAGAGAGCTTCCGTTTGCGTTGCGCACACTGGCGAGAGTGCCGGACAGCCAGACCACGAGGGTCGCAAGGGAGGCTTGGAAGGACTTCATACCTGTCGATGTGCTGCTCTATCTTCGGCGCCTGTCAAGCGTGAACAGCCACGATCGGAATGTGCTTCACCTAGACCATATGTATACCAGGCAGCCCGGCACTCAAGCTTGTTGCTCCCGCCACATACCGGTGTAGTAACCGGGCCTCGTCATATTGCAAGTGGTGGTTAGGAGATCGGACCGACTTGGTTGACCTGGTTAGGACCTTACTCCGCGGGAATGGACCCCCTATGAACCTGGGGTTGCGGAGCTTGCGAAGCTCTGCAGGTCCACTGCCGAGGGCATCATGGACATCCCAGATTGCGGGGAAAGCTAAGAAGCTTGGATCTCGGCCTTGATGTCAATGCTGGGCCGGTTCCGCATTCAGTAGGTAGGTCGCTACAGGGTTTCGGTAGTCTGCGCTGCGTAGTAAAGCACCGGGGGATGGGGGGGGGGGGGGGGGGGGAAAAAAAACCAAAAAAAAAAAAAAAAAACAAAAAAAAAATGTTTTTTAGAAAAAAAAAAAAAAAAAAA
>MU388800.1:0-69716 GCA_022578815.1 Xylariaceae sp. FL0016
CCCGGTGCTGGTCCCCCGCCCCCATTATCTGGCTTTTCCCCCTTTATCGCGAAATCTACATGGCCGGGGGGTTTGGGCCCCACCCTGCCCCCCCCCCCCCCCCCCCCCCCCTTTCCAAACCGGCCGCGTCCGGGTTTCGTGTCCAGCTTTAGCGCGACCGACTCTGCGACCGGCCTCCAGACGGCCGCATCGTGAGGCCCGAGAAGAGCAGTCAGCCCGGCTGAAGAACGATCAGAGAATTAGGGCCTGGTGCTTCTGTTTCATCTGTCATACCGACATGTTTTTACACTCTCTGAATCAGGTCCAGATGATCGAAAACGCGCGATACCTACTAGGTACATCAGCGGCACAGCCGAAACCGTCACAGCCAGTGGCGGCCCGGCCACTACTGCGTTGAGGACGACTCCGCCGTCATCATGCCATCGACCTCCGACCCAGTCACAATCACATTGCCATCGATATGCGTGAAGCGCTTGTACGTTTCACTCTACTCACAGGTTGCTAGCGGTATCTCGCTAGTCTAGGGCTCATTAAGCTCATCGGGAGGGCATCATGGCCCGGCTGAGCTGCATAAGGCGCATGAGTGTCGTGATTTGATGGCTTCCGTGGGATTCCCGGCACAAGCAGAGCGCCGCAGGGCCGCGTCGCTACCAGCATAGACGAACCAAGCTATCGTCCAACTACGCCTGTTCCTAACCATCCAACGGCTCATACTACCAGAGGCAAGCAGTCGCATGTCAAATTAAGCCGCCACACCATTTCGTCGTAACAAATTCCAATCGCCGTCATTCTCGGCACGTCCTTCATACCACGTGTGTTTGCACGAGTCTGTGCCGCTGGTATGGTCCACCAATATTCTGATACATGGAAGGTCGCCAATATCCAGCTGAACTCATATGATCACCAAGGCCTTCTTTATCCGAAGGCATTCGTCATTGGTTCCGATACTCTGCGACAGGAGGCCTCGGGGATTGTTCCTGTTCCATCTGAACTTTATTCAAACCAGTGGCAGCCACCATTGTGTTCAAGTAAATGATCAGCTTCACAAAAGGACATTGCGCCTTAAGGAGTCACCTCATCAATGACAGCGCTTGAGAATTTCAGCTGGGCCTCTGCCTTACAATGAGGAACTCGTCAAGGATTATGCGTAGGGGTTCGGCCAGGGGATGCGTCCATCGAGAGACAACGTCCCCAAGTAATTGGAGAGCCCTGGCGGCGATGTTTGGGCTGCCTGAAGCTTCTTGGGACGTCACATTGGAGGTCGCAATCGGCTTCCTACAGACTCGCCTCCTCAACCTATCCCCCACGGAGCCCCCACACAGAGATGTAGTACCTCGCTCCGACCCCCATCTTATTACTTGCTTCTCAATGTGATTCCATCGGTATATGGCTGTCCTCCAGAGTGGTGGCGTAAGCAATCAGATTTGAACGCATCCGACGAACCGCATAAGCGTTGCACTGTATGAAACCGATTGACACTTGGGGGCCAGCGAGACACTTGTAAGGCTGTAGGAGATACGGGTCCCGATGTCCAAAGCACGTACCAATTCCCCTCTTACGAAGCACGACATGAATACTACTATACCGACTCGCCATTACACAGCGTCGTGCTTGCATCATCTGCAAACGCATTCCACTGCTGCCATGTGCCATTTTAAGTTATGCGGGTGTCCATCTCATTTCCTAGTCGACATTGTCTCGTGACCTTTCCGACCAGGTGGGAGGCGATTACAAGAATAGCAAGACTGGTACGACGCGATGGAACATCGATCATAGAGAGCCCGCCAGAAACCTGCAGGCGTCTCCAAATCTACCAGACACAGTACAGGATCGGGTAGGAGGGTAGTTCGGGCGGAACAGATGATCACGACTCCAATGGATCTGCCTGGCTAGCATATCTCTGACGTGCGGTAGCATCAGAAACCCTCGCAGGATGAAGCACTCACAGCTCGTCCAGAAATACACCTACGCGTGAAAATCTAGGCCGTTGCCCCTGGGCAAGCCCGGCAAGGCTACCAATGGCAAGCCCAACAGGGTAGATTACCCAACATTGCGTGGCACGAGACAGGCTCTGGTCATTTAGCCTCCTGCTCCCCACGTAAATGTGTGCATACCTGCCGCGCCTTAACGTAACGCTGTGTCGTGGGTTCTGATGTACTGCAACTCTAGGTCTCCGAGGCTCTTACTGACGCAGCGGCTTGGTGGGCAGGATGAGCTAGATACCACTTTCAAGAGACCCCGGGTCGCCTCTGTCGATGTTTGTCACACCTACCTGGCTCGTCGACCGACCGGTAACGTATATCGTCATAGTCATCGCTAAACTTTTCGGTCCCGAATTCCGAAGAAACTCAACCCTGTTCAGATCATATATCACGCGCGTTAGACTTCATAATCTTGTAGGCACGATGGCAGCCGCTACACTCCAATCTCTATAAGATTCGGGACGTGCTACCACCGTCATGCTAAAGTATCTGTAGCATTGCATTCCTGTATCTCTCGTGAAGATCTCTTGTCATTGGCGGGTGGCCGTCTTTAAATCGCCTTGCAAGGATCCGACGAGTAATTACTTTCCTATTCAAATTCATTGCGGTTCTTTCTGCCCTTCCCGCTGAGAAGACCATTCATTTGCAGCACGGTCCGAAGATGATGAATCCCTGTTTAGTCAACCTCGCATGGTATGCTAACCCCTCACGAGGGTCTTTGGAGGCTCATTGTGTTCGAGTGGAGCTGCGGTCTCAGATAGGATCTTGGGAGAATATGGAGTGCTGAAATGGGCTTGAAAGGGCTGCGGAAAGTTCATTTGAGCAATAAAGAACATCGGTGGGATCAACAGTACGAAATCTGTCGAACATCAGCTCCTACTCAACGGGACCGCCCATATGAAGATACCGGGCGAGATTACATCTGTGTTATCATGAAATAGGTATTTTGGACAATACTTGCGGTCTGTAGATGATCGCAACCTCTCTATAAGACGGGTATTTGATCAGGAGAGATGGTAGGAAGGCTGGCGACCACGTTGCGACCTCCTTGAACTCCCACACAGAAGCATGCATATAACCTACACACCTTTATGGAGAGACCTTCCCATCCAGACCACGTCGAATTATGACACTTGTCCACGTGATTACTCTGATTGTTCCTTTAGATTAGGTTCTTACGCCGCCATTGGATAGGGCAAGGCTACGGTGTAGGGATGGCAGCGTACCATGCGTGACAGGCGCTCTTGTCACCTTGAGTCACCTTGCATATCAATCCAGAGACGACGAAAGCTGAGAACTTTTGCGTGTCCTGATCTGTATCTGATCTGCTCAACGCTGGCGTCTATGGGGCAACGAGGTTTGCCATGACTACTTGTGCGTGTTGACTATCAACTTCATGACGATGAACATAGCATAGCTATCTGCAATATTTGAAGATTCGTACAATACCACCATTTGTACGCCAGTGCTCGAGCTTCTTGCTTTTGTTTTTCCCCCTCCGCTGAAGTGTCGGTTGTAGCACCTCAAGTTCCGGACGGAATGGCGACATCGGAAGGGTGCAGCGAGTACCAAGAACTACCCTTCTTTGGCTAATGGATGAGTGATATACTCACATCTGAAATCACCAATCTTGAACTGGCGCACAGTTCACGATACTTGAAGCGTCAACGTCGGTTATTTGCTGGTGGCTTGACTCGAGGAAGCAGCAGTGAGGGGAGAGGGCTCAACGAGACAAGGAGCTGGTCGCCCCTGACCCCTGGGCCACTGGGTCGCGGGCCGCAAGTGTCATTCATTCCTGGGGTAGTGAAGACAGACAAGTAGGTATGGAAATGGTCTCAAAGGGCAAACGACCACTGCATCAAGATGGGACGCATACTTTTGCCCGTGAAAAGGGAGGGGTTCACATCCTGAGCTTCGGGGAGCCGGCATCGACTTGAGACTGGCTCCCTCCTCCATCTTGACTGCAAACCAATCGGACCCGAATCATTTCACCTTATGACCTGCGTGATCTGTCCTAGCTCAACGTGGATCACGGGCCCGAGAGACACAGGCATTGGGATCATCTCATATTTGCCAAGACACATTCCCACCTCTTCGGGCATCAGGCGACTAAGGGTCCGAACGAGGATATATGACGGGGGAGCTTATATAGACACAACCTTGTTGGAGCATCATGAAACAAATTCTAGTGTCATCCCAGTCCAGTCGAGTATTCCATTCAGTAATTTGTTGGGAGATCGCTGTGTGCTCCTAGAACACCTAATAGCTTCGGCATAGTGGCAAAGGGACGCAGGAGCCCCCAACACCCTACCATGGCATCTGCCGCGAGGTTCCGCCAGGCGGATAAGAAAAATCTCTTTCCACTCCATGGCTACACCAACCCGTTACCTGGTAAGTAATATAATGGACATGGGATCTTTCCCTGTACTATTTGCAAGACGGCTAGTGGTAGCAATCATAGTCATGCGACATGTATATAGATAGTCACCGGTACTCTCGGTACAGTCCGAGGTTGCGGAACAACTCGTAGACAAACCGATCGAATGTCCAAGAACGGAGCATACATGCCTAAGCCTTCTCGAGGACTATCGCTCGCATCAACGACGCCACACAGCCCTACTGGCACGCCTCCCTTAGACCACCGTGCAACACGGAATCTCTCAGCGTAAGAAAATCAAGCTTGAAAATCGCCGGTCGCCCCCAACTGTTCATGACCGACAGGAATGTGCTGAGCACAGGCATGGCTCTGTTGAGTCTAGCCTTGCAGAGAGCTGCTTTGAGAAGCTCAACCTCCATCTACTGCCACCGTGCTTCTACTGGGATCCTTATCTAATATACCAAAGGCTCCGCCATCTTGTAGGTATAGTGTTTCCAACTTCACATCTGAATAGCAAGCATGGGAATATATCTGAGCTATCCGGGGCCGCGAGATGTCCGCTCTTGGGGGTCGCCATGCGAGATCCAGATCCAGACAGCCCGTGTCCTTACGACGTCATCGTGTGCCCCCAAAAGACAGATGAAACTCTATCCATATCACCATTCCTATGGAACGAGAAGCGCCTACAGTTAACAATCAGCTTTCCCCCGGGGCAGAAAAAAAGATACAAGGGATCTAAGCTTAGAGCCACGAACCAATCCGTCGACCGCGGTCCTAACCCCATTTACTCCTTCCCACTTTCGCAGCCTCGCCGATAACTTCCCAAATATCTGTCTACCATCCTGCCTAAGCTTGCCCGCTGGAATTCATCAGTATCAATGGATTCATCCGTCACTGTCATCGGGCCAATCTCCCAAGTCCGAGCCCAGGGAGGAGTTAGTGGGTCAAATCGCATTCCAGCACACCCATCGCCGTCCATTTGGCCGCCAGCCTCGGCATTAAGCTGAGCTACATCGCCGCACAGCGACAGCTAACTCGTCGATCCTGTCCGTACCCAGTGTTGTAGATGGAGATCACTGCGATCTAGCAGCTTCTGCAAATAGCGACTTGTCTCTTTGTTTCATAGCTTCAGCTACGCCACGTGACTCACTGCTTTCGGTGCCGGCGAGGAATCGTGTTGGTCTGGCTGTCAGATTTCGGCGGTTATCTGACCACTATGATGCGCATGTTAGCTCCCCCAGGCATTTCCATTCGTACAGAGCAATTCTTTTGCGTTGAACATGTGGCATTCCAGCGTCTTGAATCTTATTCTTTCTGAAGATGGTTGCGGCTGGGTTCAGCTGACATGATGTTCATAGACTTGAATTAAACCATGCATATATACTTAAGTATATACCTATATATAGCACGAATGAATGCTACCCAAACTCATAAACCGAATGCCCCCAACATGAGTGAATCACCCGAGCTCTGTGATGCAACGACGAACGCCTGACGGAAAAGGAAAAGACCAAAACGAGCCCTTCGAGAGCAAGTTTGGGATCCGGGTATTAAACATTCTGTTGACGTTATATCTTCTTACAATCTCTCTGATGTCTCTAGGAAGAGGTATGCTTTGAGATATGCTCTAGTGTCCAGTATCGCGCTCACGTGAGTACTTAGCTGGCACGCAGATAGAAATATTTCTCACTGCCCCCCACAGCAATACATGTCATAAACGGCACGTCGTGGAAGCGTTGATTCGTTTACTCGTGGGGCTTTAAAGTGCCAAGCTTCTCAACCAAAGGTGCAAAAGAGGTTATTACATACCCTCCAGCGGCTGTGCAAAGGTGTAATTGAAGTCTAGCAAGCCATCAAGCATCCAGTGCTGTGGATCGAAGAAATCGTAGTTGGCATCACTCCCATAGCCGATACCAATCATGCTATTGGCACCGGCATTGAGTCCATGCTGAGGCGTGGGCGTCAAGCCGCCATTATTTGTATTCAATGGTCCCAGGTTGGCGGTAGTCATGTTGTTTTGAGGCAGAAGTGTGCTGTCCATGTGGGTTGAGGACGCTGAAGACTCGTTAGCTGAGTCTGGATTAGTAGCTTGTTTGAGGGCTAATCAGCATTAGTAAGGTTTGCAAGCCACATATCTATGGCAAGGGGCAAAAGGAAAAACCGGCCTTACAATCTAGTGTACCCCGTCCCAGGGCTTGATATTCTTCGCGCCAACGCCATATCGAGTCAAAGACAAGACTCATGCTGTGTCTGCAGCGTACTTTAAGTTGCAAGCTGTCATCAGCGTGCACCGGCGAGTCATCCTCCCGAAGAGTGTTTCTTCCATGGTCGAGTCGTGCACCATTCCACATCTGGACCATGAGTTCTGCCAACCGCCACTGGAGATCATTGTGCATGATGCTCGTCTGGCGAATGGCATTGATCGTCTTATGAAACAGAGACCGGCCCCTATCATAATCAATGGTCTTAGCGAAGAAGGACCTCATCAGTTTCAAAAGCGCAAAACCACTAGCTACGAGCATCTGCTGGATGTAGTTAGTGGCATAGACGAGGACATGTTGGTTCGAGTCTTTGAGGAGGACGTCCAACAGGCTAGAGATAGCGCGCCACAGGCCCAGCAGATCATCAATGTAGCCCGGCGTGGCACTAGAGTCAAAGAAACCAGCCAGCCGAAGGTGCACCGCTGCAGCCCTCAAATGAACCTCGACGATGGGGGAAAGATGCTGGGAGAGGATGGATGCCTCTAACTCTCGGAAATCTCGTCGATAAACGCGCATTAGCATCGCTCGATGCTCATCACCGGCCACACCTCTCGGATCACTAGCATTACTGTACATCTCTTTGGAGACTTTGTCCGAGAACCTCTCTATCCGCAATCGCGCCTCAAGCTCCGCTGATAACGTGAAAGGCCCCTCTTCACCGGGACGGATGGCCAGCGTCCAGTCATACAGAGTTGAGGCTGGTTGACCATATCCAGTGCCGATAGACTGAGCAACGATGTTGCAGACAGCCCAGGTGGTGACGCGGTCATGCAATTGATCCTTATTCAACTCGACAGAAACCCTAGAAAAATCTTGTGTGTGGTTCGGCCGATGCAGCCCGATGCCAGTCGCAGCCTTCATCATGACACCACATAGAATGTGCGTTGGATCTGCTGTTGTAGTACTGGTTGGCAAGGGCCAGGTACACAAGAGACAGAGAGCTTTGACAACAAAGTAGCTGTTGGGCACATCGCCAATTGTGCTCCAAAGGAGTCGATTGAGCGGTCCACTGGACAACTCTTGCAGGATGTTGGGTTTGGGCTGGTAGCGTCGGGACGCAATCGCAATGATGGTCCAGAACAACAACGCATGCTGCTGATAGTACAAGTCCGGTGACTGTGAGTCATGGAGAAAAGGGAGGAAGGGGTGGTAGTAGGCGAAGAACTCCTGGAATAAACCGTGGACATCTTGTTCGGTCAAGCGGACCTGTTCCAATTCATAAGCATAATGAGTTGCAGGCATGCTATAGGAACCGCCTCTTTTCAGGGTCAATAGGGAGGTGACGGCTTCGTCGGAACCCATTAGGGAAGGATTTCGTGTGTGGGAATAGGCGCTATTGGCAATCGGCGACTGCAGCTGGGACTGGAGGTCCTCGTCCTCATCCACGGTAAAGCCCTGGCTCTTGGCCAGCCTCATGTTACGACGTAGTCGGTCGATTTCTTTCTCCATCTCGGCATGTTTGGATCTCTTTCCGACGCGCTTAAAATTGGACTCGATCTTGCACTCGAGCTTGAGACGATTGCATCTTGAGCAACTCTGGAAGGGATCTTGTACGACATCGCACCGCAACTATGATTACGCAGATGCGCGGTTAGCCTCAAGGGTACCTCGGAAGAAAATCTAGGAGAGACAATGGATCGATGCATGTCTGAGATAGGTGGTGAGGACTTGCGATCATTTGCGCAAGTACCAACTGACACGATTGACTTGGACAAATGCGTGGGGATCGGTGTGTCGTGTTGCGTGTGTAGGTAGGTATAGTATAGTATTGTAGGTGTGCTTGTGTGAGGTCTCTATGTGGTTGGTTCGCAGTTTGCGAATTGACTCACTTTCTGCTGTCTGCATTCATTGCAGGCGCGCTTTACCCCGGGCTGTCGCTTCTTCTCGGGCTCGATCATGGAATGGTCCTCGTTCTCATTGTCGCTCGCAGGACTGCTGTCGTCGAGCTGGCCGCCGGTGCTGCGCTTCCGCTTGATTGAGCCATGACGATGAATGCTCATGGGGCTGGTCGGGCTCATGGACGGGGCCGACACGGCGGCTTGGACATTGTGGGCGTCCATGCACTCCAATTGCGGAAGGGCAGGTGTATGCGGGCGGTGCAAAGGTAAATCGGCTGTAAGTCAATTGCAGAGCGCGATGCCGGCGGCGGCGTTGGGCTGAGGGTTCGAATGGCGTTATCCTTCACAAAGTCTGTACCTTGGACTGTGTTATCGAGAGACCGATCGCGGAAGGGAAAGACGAGAAATATTGGGAGGAGGGGTTCGGGTAAGTAAGGTCTGGTGGAAAAGTTGGGGTCTGGTCTGGGCTGTCAAGTAGCTGTCTGGGTCTAGGCTTATTAGAAAACGCTCTACGGGTGATCGGGCTTGTGCTGTGCGGGCAGTTCAGGCCAGTCCGGTATTTTTGTGTGCGCTCAGGTTAGAAGAATAATCGAATTATAATGATCGGGATAGATAGGTAAGTACTTAGGTAAGCAAGTAGGGAGGAAGCAAGATTCATCAGATAACAGCTAATCGGCTTGTGCGGTTCCAGCTCGTTTTTCCTGCACACTTCTCCTTCTCCTTCTCTTTCTCTGTCTTCCGACTCTCTCTGGCCGTCTACAGCAATATGTGAGCAAGGTAGTATCTTCTATCTGGAGACAGGAAAATTTGCTTGAGCCACTAAGAGATAATCCAAAGGCGGGGGGGCGAGTTGGCGACATCAACTACTACCGGCAAATATGCTCGTATGCGAGGTGCATTTGCAACAAACGATGTAGCATTCATTCCTTGGTGGGCACATGACACTCTTCTAGGTGGTACTATTATATGTTAGTATTTCCCAGGACAGGCTCATACGATTATCAATGGCAGTCAATTGATTCGATTCCGTCTAGCTTCATGTACGATTGAGGGGACGTGATAACCTCGTCCCCTCCACAAGAATTCGGCCAAGTCTAGACAGTCGAGGCCGTGATGGGAAGTAGTTGTGGATGTCTTGCTCCAGAGACACACCGACCACCCGATTGCCAAGCGATGCGTTGAGATGAGGGGTAGTTGTCGCCCTACCACATATGCGCCTGTGTACTGTCCTTGCCGTGTATTCTTGCTACCTGCTAATACCGGCGGCTTAGTGATTTCTAAAAAGGCAAGTCTTTGCGATGCGTCCCTTTTGCGCAATACTCGACTCGTTATTGCTTCTGGAATGACCATGATAGCTTAAATATATCTTGCTTTAATTATGCAAAGCTGATTTCTTGTTTCCTCATCAAAACAGGCGATTATAACGCTGTATATTTCTGTCCGCTCTCGCAAACGCGGAGAGCTCTCTCTGTATATCTCGCATATGTGTGTTAGATGATCCAGCTAGCAAGGTACAGGACCACCTGTATGTCTTGATCTGCATACTGACGAGTCGGGAGCAACCCCGTGCACGAGATAGCTTCGATAACGGCGACTGGTTGAGGCTCCATGCAGACCTCCCATCATCGGCGAATCCTCTTTCAGTGTCCTGAGGTTCCGCAAAACATGAAATGTCATCGCGCAGTAGTGCTAAAATCTACCTGGTAGTCTGGACAATTCGGAGTCCAGTATTCGTGGTTAGCCTAGGCGGGTATCTTCCGCCATAAGGGGATTGAGTTACTCAAGCTCAAGAATGCAATGGCTTCGATTTGAAGTCCTACTATTGTTAGCCTTGATTGGCTTATTGATCCTGGCGATGAAGCGGATTAAGGCATAGAATAATCCCAAACCCGAGTGACCAGCTTGATAGATGCCGACCGTCATCAGTTGACGCCGACTGCCAAAAAAAAATAATTGAGCAGCATCCTTAGGTGCCTCAGATACCTCGTACCCATACCCTTGTACTGTTCGAGTTGATGCTTTGTTCACACGGTCAGGCAAAACCCACACCCATTTGCCATTGGCAGCCCACGTGGTCAACTACCAACACCAACGCTGAACTCAAAGAACGAAGAAACAATACCTCGACGGTCGCGACCTTGCTTGTACAATAGGATACATCTTAGCCTGGGTATCACCAAAGTACCTTATCCCCGGCCTGTACTCGTGTCAAATGTCCCGATAGCACCGCCTTCACCATGCACCAGCAGAAAGAAGCCCCTCCGGAAGCATCATCACGGAGACTTTTCGCGGGACGACTGAGACCCCCACTCCAGGCAACATCACCAAGATCATATACTCTGACCCCAGCGTCAAATAACGAAGTCGCTGTCAAAGACGCATCCAACAGGAAGCCTCGCTGTACGTCTTTCGTCCTTGTCTAGCTGAATGTGAAACGGCCTCTGCAGGGATCAAACATGTCTACTGTATTCTTCACCTGTTGAGGTGGTACTGATATACCCAGCAGCACAGCCAGTTGCCATATCTACTACTGCCGTACCACAACCCTTTGTAGACCCATCCATCCTCGAGCGTCACAAGCAAAACCAGGGGTCAGCCTGACCACCTCAAAGCTGTATACACTTATTCGCTTTCCATGCTGCCAGATGCAGTCATGAAACCCCCTCAGCTAGACAGGGTACAGTCATCTGCGGCTATGTCTCTTTCTACGACAGTGAGATACAACTTCAGTTCATATTTGGGTTGCAAACTCTTCGCAGGTCGGCGTTGAATAAAGCAGGTCGGCATGTTACCCGGCTGGTGTTCAGCTGCAGTAAGCCGAAACCAAGGACTTCTGCACCCGAAAGGTAACCTGGTCCGGCAATCTGGTCCCTGCATCTGCAGCTGGCTCGGGAGGGGCTCCTACTCGGCTTTCCGAACAAGTTCCGGGGATCAGCTACCAATTCGTCATTTGCGCCGGGGAATCATCCAGCCCATGCTCGAGCCATGGCAAGGCAGATATCTACTTTGGTCTCAACATTGATCCGGCTTTCTCCAAGCCGGTCTTATGAGTTTCCCATTTCGTGACCGACAGCTAGGAACCTGCTGTTTTGAGCGAGGGACAGCCAACCCCCGGCCCAAATCTGATTGAAACAGGCGTGACTACGACAGTCTCTTCGGAAGGAAGCATCTCGGAGGAAACACTGCTTCTCACCAAGGTCGCCGCAGGTAGCATCAACGCTTCAGGTATATGTAACGAGGCAGCTACATGGCCGAACGACGCTGGTGGGTGCGCCTTCGTCAGATTCACATCTTGTGTCGGAACCAAACGATACTCTACGGCAGAGATTGGTATCCATCGCACCGAGCGAGACCTCTGTAACACGGAAGACGTTACGGACCATATACGATGGTGTTCATCGGGTTTGGCTCTCATTTTGGCACCGGAATTCGCGTCCTAGCCAGGAGAGATTGGAATTAGATTCTCTTGAGTTGTCATAGAACCCCGGGGCATATCAGTCAAACCTCATTGGTGACTGTCATCGCCCTTAAAGCATATCGCCACCAATCCCGACCCAGCTGAGGAAACCCTCGAATGACGCATCAAGTCGGATAAGCCATCACATTGACGGCCGCTATGGATACCAGGCATTGCGTTCCAGATTAGTCTCCTACAGACTATCCTACGAGTACATTTTTCTCTATCAATGAATAGGGAAACACTGCGGGAACAGTATCTATTTGCAATACCAGGTACCATGGCTGGGCGGCAGACAACTCCAAAGCTCTCGACTGTAACTCCACCAGCGGC
Organism: Xylariaceae sp. FL0016; assembly: GCA_022578815.1. Taxonomy (NCBI): domain Eukaryota; kingdom Fungi; phylum Ascomycota; class Sordariomycetes; order Xylariales; family Xylariaceae; species Xylariaceae sp. FL0016. The sequence continues at coordinate 12,249 of MU388800.1, forward strand.
CGTGTCTTATTGGTGTCGTGCCGCTACGCTCCTGTTGAACTCGGGATTAATCTTGAGTCCCGCGCCAGGGGTGACGTATATTAGCGACGTTGACACCTTGCAGCATATGCGAAATGGAGAATGGGTGTTGAGAGATGGCAGAGTATTACCTATACATGAACACTTTAGACTTAGAAGGATGGAAGACTACGCTACGTGATTTAAAAACAGTCGGTGATCAGCCGCTCAATGCTGCTCGCAGTAGCCCGTCAAGATGTAGCATCCTCAGAGCAGCAGAATATCTTTTCTTATACATGGAAATGCAACCCATTACCTATGGCGGTTTGAGCCAACTGAACGGCACGCTACCCTAATTGAGGACAGATCTCCATCAAATGCTTGAATGGCGTGCTGCCGTTCAATAACATCATAGTATTGATCAGTGTTACTGAATGAAGGATGTGTCGATTCTAGATAGATGATTTTGGACATAGGTATGGATTTTGTTGGGCCAAGGAGGCCATGGGGTCACCTTTGTTCGATGCACTTCTTGGCTTTGTGGGGAATCAAATATGTTTACAAATAAGGGTTGTTGGGATACAAGGACGCTTGGCGCAGTGGTAGCGCGCCTGATTCCAGTCCAGGCGGTCACCCGTTCGAATCGGGTAGTGTTCAATTCACAACCAGCTGGTATACATTTTGCATTCTGTGCGGAATTCTTTGATGTTTTTTTTGAACGTTTTTGGTCTGACTTTTATTGCCCAAACTATTTCTACATGATAATATTACTTTTTTACTCGCAATCACTCTACGTTGGGAATATCGATCATTACCCAGGTAACCTTCGCGCATGTCTTCTCGCTTTTAATTATTCTACTGGGTGGGTGTAAGCAACTATGATATGTACGCTCTTCGTCCAATGCAGCAGGCTTGTAAGCCAGTACAGTACACTCGTCGGCTTGAACACTTATATCGAGGACACGGTCACCCTTCTCGCGGTGCGCAGCCCTGGTATAGAGAAGGGTGCCACCCACGATGTCCCAAGTACTATGATTGACTTTGCACCGGCTTTCTAAGACATTGCTGGCCCGGCTGCAGAGGAGTGATGTCTGGCTTCCGTTATGACGTAGACGCCCGGCCAAGGTGTCCGGGTGGGGTAGATGATACCCCGGGTCGAATCCGCATCGATGAGAGATAAGGCGAGGAAGGCCTTGGGGGACTCTCCTTCTCGCTCATAATAGTATGGGTGTTGAGAGCAGAAGAGCACAGTTGAAGTCACATTCTTCTCTACCTATTCATAGCTCCAACGGCGTTGAGAGTCTAGTCAAATATCGTTCAATACATATTGCAACACGCAAGGTCTGACCAGCCTAATAGTAGCTACTACATCCGTTCTCGGCTTATTACCTACCTACCAACAGCCGGCAGCATGTCTTCAGATAACCCGGACATCACCCTTGGCCCACTAGGCGGGCAGTGGTTCTACACGCGTGCGACCAAGACTTATGACCTCACGCGATCAGCCGGCAGCAAGGTTGTGCGAATGGCAACTTCTCACGGGCCGTCCGGGACTCAGATTGAGATCGACCCATCGCGCACTGCCCTCGTCATTGTTGACATGCAGAACTTCTTTCTAGACAAAAGATGTATCGATCACCCGACTGGACTGGCGGCCGGTGAGTGGGACTAAGGATTACTAAAATTATACACGATAGCTTTCAAGTCAATGGATTCGCTCAAGAGTGTTTCATCCGCGACCAGAGTCTGAGTCTGCTGGAGGGCAACAGAGAAAGCTGCTAACAACCCCCTTCCCATCAGTAAAGCCACTGCTCACCAGCATCAAGCGCGCCCGCGAACTCGGCATCGAGATCATCTGGCTGAACTGGGGCCTCACCGACGCCGACCTGGCCTCCATGCCCGCCGGCGTCCTCCGGGGCTTCGCCAACGCGCACATCGCGGCGGCGGCGCGCAGCAGCGGGCTCGGCGCGGACCTGGGCCCGGGCCTCGGCCGCACCCTGGTCCGGGGCGAGCCCAACACGGCGATCTGGCCGCCGCTCGCGGCCGCGGTCAACGGCGAGCACGACGTGCACTGCGACAAGAACCGCATGAGCGGCATGTGGACGCCGAGCCAGCCGCTGTACCGGCACCTGGAGAAGAGCGGCAAGACGTGCCTGCTATTTGCCGGGGTCAACTCGGACGAGTGCGTCTGCGGGACCCTGGTCGATGCGTACAATGCGGGCTGGGACTGTGCCATCCTCGAGGACTGTTGTGCGACGACGACGCCGGCTGGGCATGAGGTCTTGGTATATAATGTGGAGGTAAGATTCATCTCACAACTGCGTACTGTTGGGAAATTTGCTGATCTTGTTAGAACTATTACGGGTTTGTGGTGAATAGCCAGACATTCGCAGAGAGCAAGCTTCTCTGAGGAATGGAGCGGTCCTTGCTGGATAGATCTGAGTACATATTGTTTTTTTTCTTTAAGTGCTTACTTGACGAACGCAGATGTATTGCGTCTTCCTTACTGTGAAGTGAAGTGTGCGATGCTTGACCGGAAGACTATGTTTTGGTGTTTGGTCATTAAGAAAAGAAGAAAATCGTCGCACTACTATGAAAGAAGCTTATTACTCATGTGAATGCCCCCATATTTCCTGGATGCCGTAAGCGAACTCCATACGAAGGCCTCGAACGCGCAATTCATTTTTTTCCTAAGGTCTCTTACGCTGAGCTTGATACTTGATGATGATGATGCAATACCCAGATGACTTTGAGAAGACGAACTGTAAAATAAAAAAAAATAGGATCCTGAGGATCGGCTTTAAGCATTTCCGGGGCAAGGTGCCTGGAGGATGGGCGATCGGCAGCTGGTGTGGTGGGATCAGCAACAGCAAGTCAGCTCAGTGTCAGAGCTGACCGTAAGGCTTGCAGCTGGAAGTTTCCTCTTCAAGTAAAAGTTGAATGCCGCAGAGCGGCCTGAAGATGGTCAGTGATTCCGGATGGGACTTGACAATTGTTACCGGAACGGTTGTGCGATTAGTCCATCACCATCAATTACGTATTAGTTATCTCGATATCGATGGCTATGCAGGCGAGTCACTGGTCCCGATGACTACTTCCTAGTCGGTGACTTCTAGAAGAATACCACCGAAAACTTCGATCCTGGTTGCCGGGCTCTTGTGGGGTGTTTTCACGGTGAAGTTGCATTTGATGTTGACTGTAGACATGAGGAGAGCGGCCTTCTGGGGCTAGACGCCTCTTAAGGTAAGACTTCGATGCCGAAAACTTCTCAAATGTAGAGAACGACATGATGCGTACACTCTATGGGCCATGTGACTGCAAGGATTCGATGTATTATCATTATGTAGCATGTTCATTGGGGTCGCAATCTTAGAATTGACGCGATTGGCGACCACTGACTTTGGCGAACCTCGATCGCCTTCTATGGAACGACGTCGTATCGGTGAATGATCTCGTATCCAATACCGTTGACTCCGCTCAATGCTATGACCGGATACAGTCCCCTTTAACCTTGGCCCGAGAAAAAAAAACCAGACTCCGTTTTGATCTGATCCCAGTGGTCGCCGCCGAGTCCGTTTACCCAAAATGCTTTTCTAAGCCAAAACTCCATTCAGTACTAGATCCCAGAGTGCCCCTATGCGCCGTATCCAATGCAGAGAGGGAGGGAGCATTTCCAGAAGCGCCGGTGCTGATGTTGGTACAGGTGCCGGCAAATTGCACCTGTCTGCTCTCTAAAACGCCGTCCCCACCAGATCTCGTATATCTATCTGGTGTTGTATCGTAGCGCGGAACCGGGATTGTTCCGGGCCTGCCACTCGTGCATAGCGACGACGACATCGTTTTTGCAGAAGCCGTAGCTACAGCATGTCTCTGGCGGTAAAATTCCTTTCAGGATCAAATCGCGCGTCTCCTGAGTTGAGGTGTCAGGACTGACATGTGCTGAGGCACGGGATGGAAGTACTTACGTCTGGACATCGCATAGGGGTCGCGGTAGCCAACCCTGTAAACGAGAGGGTGGCCACGACGGCCGATAGTATGAAGCCGAGTTGCATGACTGTGGAGACTGTGTGCTGTTTGCTCTGGCTCTACGTCGATATGCAAGATGTTAAAATGTGAAAAGTGTATGGAAAAGGTGAGTGGGCTGTGCTGACCAGTGACTTATAGACACTCGATTGAGCGAGAAAGAATGAACATAGGTAGGACTCGGGGAATAAATTCAAAATCACAGGTTGGCTCAACAGGTGCGTGGCGATGTGGATACATCGTGTTTATCGCTCAGTGGAGGGAGCCAGAGTTGTTTTGAGCATGTAGAGCAGTCAAGATATGTACACGAACGACTTGCTATGGGTTGGCGCCAGAAACACCTTGCCGGTAAGCTGAGATCACAAAAGCCCAGCTGTTGCGGACGGATATGACGCGGCTCAAAGCAAGGGCAGCTGTAGCGTGCGGCTGTGGAAGCCTCATGATTGTCCAATCTATGACAAAACCCAAGCCTTGCGCTCGCGCAATGAGTACAGAGATGGCCTGGCAGCTTGGAAGGGTTTGGGTAGAGACAACGAAAGCTGGTGGCGGAGTTGCAACGGGCAGGGCAGAAGGCGAGGGTGGCTGTGGACCCAGCGCAAGGTCAGAAATCAAGCAAGATACGACGAGGATTCAAGAGACCGTATTCCACGTTTGGGGTCGGGCCATGACGCGATCGACAGGCCTCAAAGAGCCTCTCTGAGTAGATTGCGGCACTCTAGGGGATCTCTAGGGACTGACATGCTATTGCGGGCCTTGCTGGAACAGATGTTGAGCCGTCGACACTGACAGTTCAAGTCAGTCAGGGACACGATTGTCGCCCACCAATGGTTGCGATGCGCGATGACATGAGATGCCCGAAATAGAAGCACCGGACCCGGATGAGTGAGTCCCTTCCCGTCCAAAGAAGGCAATGCAACGCTAGGACCATATCGTACTGTCCTGAGCTGTGCGCTACGGTGCGCTGAGGGTGAGGGTTATTAGTCAGTGGACGCCCAATGCCAAAGGAAGTAACTATGTACCTGCCCAGAACCGGTGTGGCAGTGGCAGTATGGCAGGTGCTGAAGCTGAATACGGGCGGCCGTCCCGACAAGAATCACCGGAGCTTCTCACTAGCAGACCACATGTAATTTGATTCACAATGCGAACTCATCATTCTGCGTCTCTCGTGTCTTCTCTTTACGCGCCTGATCTGATCAATTCAATTCCCGATCCTCACATCGCGTGTGTTGATGTGATGATGCCATCAAACTACTGCTCTCTACCTAGAAACCCAGTGTATCATCATCTGCAACAACGACTGCAGCACCAAGCGATCAGCCTTTTCTTACTATGCGCTCAGGAGCAGATTTTATTCAATTCTCTCTCCTCTGTCGACAATTCGGTGCCTTCCAGAAACAAGCTCGTGGCTTTCTTGCGGCACTGTCGTGCACCGCGTTTTGGTAGGATACACCAGCCGAATGATCCCTAGAGTGACCTGCTGCAAGTGCCGCAATTGGTCTCAGGGGCCCGTTCCCGCTGTTGCGCCGGGTTACCAGTCTGCAATAATGGGTGGTTTGGTACGGAGTATGCCCCTGGCTCTGGTCGTACTACCGCTTGTGAAGCAAGAATGCTCGTGTTGTGCGATGGTCGTGGGTCACGGCCCATCATGTCCCATCAACGCTAACACCGCCTTTCCGGACTCCGAGGTGAGGCTGCCCTTGCTTACTGTCGTACCTCTATTAGCTACAGCTGTATGACGTTTGTGCTGCTTCCTGAAAGGGCTTGTATCATGACCAACGCGTAAGTCACTCGATGTCGATGGAGCGGTAGGCATTACTGCGTGGAGTATATCAACGTCAGTCAAGGAACTCCGTCCTAACACTGTATTGTGGCCGATGGTTTCCCTCTGCGCACCTATCCGTCGTGGCGCATGGAAAAGAGCGGCACTTTATGTGAGATGCCGAACGGGAGGATGCAGACTACTTTGGGCGCGTTGAGAAACCGCACGTGGTGTATAGAGTCTCCCGAGACAGGACAGCATCTTGAGCTACATTATCTGTCACGCATGCGCACTCTGTACAGCAAAGCTATATGAGTGTTTGAGCATAAACAAGAGGCGGTAAGGAGAATGAGCTGAGTTCCGAATCCATATGCGCCTACTGATGTTCCTAATACGACAAAATCAACACGGCATGTTTCACGAGCATCTATCACCAACAACAGTGAAGGCAGAAGAATTGGCGATCCAGGTTGTGATGCGAAATGCCAAGACTGACATGAGAACACAAGCTCAGAGTCTCCCGCAACCCGCAACTTGGCTTCCAGGGGCTTCCGATGAACGGTCCATCTGGCGATCCCAGCTATCTGGGCCAATCTCGGCACTCGCTCATGAGGATCAAGGTAGGGCGGGGAGCTGACCGCACAGAGACCGCAGCCCTCCACAGCAAAGGCGGGCGAACCCGCTTGACCATTTCATCACGGAGAGTAGCGAGCTTCTGCCACCTCCTATCATCCACCGTGGACTCGTTGTAGGTAATATCTGGTAGTCAACGCCACTACCTTTTACACATTATCGTCAACCCTCGAGCGATCGTCGCGGAAGCAAATCATGACTTTCTTCTCGGGCCCGTGGCATTCACCAGAGCCGACATATCTTGCACCGACTCAAGACGAGGCCCTACCAAATTAGCTCAAAATGAATTTTCACCATGACTATCGACAGCTGCCTCTTGTGCTACGGCTCAGCCAGCTCGCGCGCCGGGTGAGAGTAGATATACGCAAACCTGGGATTGAGTATAGCGGGCTAAGAAATCTGGAGCTGAGCGCGAAACTGTATTCTAATCCGTCCTCAAAATGCAATATCATGTAAGTAAAAGTGCAATCGACAGGATATCCCAGCATCAGTCTAAGGCACCCCAAGGATTTCCAATACAGATCAGTAGGGACATTTCAAGACAACCGCATGATGATGCCGGTCTATAGGTCGAAATGGGCTGCTACACCTAAACCTCACGCTCTCTAGCTTCCCTTGATGGAGTTCGAGGTTATCCATTTTTATCCATCCTAGACCACTTTCAGTGTTCTCCGTGTGTCCTTGCGTCAGATTTAGGACAAAGACCGTACTGACCTCGCAGCCTTCCGTCGTGCATGGTAGCGGACCCCGGCTTCCATCATGCAAGCAGCAAGCCGGAACATGGGGGTCGCAGTTCTCGGCCACCCTCCCACATGCCTGGCCCGCCTCCTTATCTCCAGGTCTCAGCCAATGGCCGCGACGGGTATTGCGTTTCTGCAATCTTTATTGAATATTTGTCCCGCCTCAAGTCAGCGTGATTCGAGTTACCTCTCATCTCGCGGCCACCACGCGTGTTGTCTTGTATATCAGCCGCGCCTCGGTTTCACCGTTGTGGATCATCGCCGACAACTGGGTGAAGGATATGCCGCTATAAACGCCTCCTTTGCCTACCTTCCCTCGGGCCTGTTTTATTCCAGCTCTTCGGCGCCCTCCGTCTTCTATCTGAACTTTTGCAAAAGCCTCAACATTGAGCGCGGGTGAATTCCTGTCGAAGGACTTTTATATTTTGACTGTTAGCCGTCGTTGGGATATGCATATTTCAGCATTTAATCCAGCTCTTCAACATCCCCATATGGTTGCGCAACGTTGAACAACTATCCCTCAGGACGATAGCTCTCTGGCTCCCGAAACATTCTCGGCGCGATATTTTTTGGACCTTGACCTTTACCCTGGTCATCATGTCGCTCCCCGAAAAAGACCACGACGTGGAGAAAGTACACAACGGATACGCCGCAACAGATACGGAGCTTGGATACGTCGGCGATGGTAATGCTGTACACAAGAATGCCTTCACCAGAGGCAACTCTCTATATGCCAGGCTCCAGGCATTCGCTGGCAAGTTTGGTGTCGAACAGCGCGGCATCGAGCGCGTACCTAGCGATGAAAGGACGGATTCAAGCATGAGCCAGATCGCCACTCTGGTAGGTGTTTACTTCTGTGGTTGGATGCATGACCTATGACAAATGGCTGATAATTCCCAAGTGGCTCTCAGCCAACATGGTTGTCTCGTCGTTCGCCATCGGCGCTCTCGCGATACCCATCTTCGGGCTGGGTTATCTCGACAGTGCGCTGACGATTGTGTTTGTCAATCTCTTGGGTATCCTGCCCGTTTGCTTCTTCTCGACTTTCGGCCCCATTTTTGGGCTGAGGCAGATGGTTCTGTCGAGGTTCTGGTTTGGTTATTATGGCGTAAAGCTGAGTATGTCCCTTCTCTGCCATGCATTCATTCATATCACTCGGTCTCCTGTGAGAACTATGAGATCCTTCTGCTGACTATATCACAGTTGCTTTCTTCAATATTTTGGCATGCCTGGGCTGGTCCGCAGTAAATGTGATAGTCGGGGCTCAATTGCTGCACGCTGTGAATGGGGATGTCCCTGGCTGGGGTGGTATCCTCGTCATCGCCTTCTCGACTCTCCTGATCTGCACCTTCGGGTACCGAATCGTACACTCGTATGAGCGCTGGAGTTGGATCCCGTGCTTCATCATCTTTCTCATCGTCATTGGCACCTTCGCCCGCTCTGGAGACTTCAACGCGCTGATGCCACCAGCCAAGGGCCCCAGCGAAGCGGGCGCCGTGCTCAGCTTCGCTGCAAGTGTATGGGGCTTTGCGACGGGCTGGGCGAGCTACGCGGCGGACTACACCGTGTACCAGCCGGTCGACCGTAGTCGCAAGAGCGTGTTCGCCTGGACCTTCGGCGGGCTGTTCATCCCGCTCTGCTTCACCGAGCTGCTGGGCGCCGCCGTCGCCACCGCCATGGCCGCCGACGCGGGCTACGAGGAGGCCTACTTCGACGCCGGCATCGGTGGGCTCCTCGCCAACGTGCTGGTCCCGCCCCTCGGCCGCTTCGGCCAGTTCTGCGTCGTCGTGCTCGCGCTCAGCATCATCGCCAACAACTGCCCCAACATCTACTCCGTGGCGCTGTCCCTGCAGGTGCTGGCCAAGCCCAGCGAGCGCGTCCCCCGCTTCGTCTGGTGCGCCGTCGGCACTGCGGTCTACATCGCCATCGCCATCCCGGGCTACGCCCACTTCGAGGCCGCGCTCGAGAACTTCATGCTCGTCATCGGCTACTGGCTGTCCATCTACGAGGGCGTCGCGCTCACCGAGCACTTTGTGTACAAGCGCGGCTTCGGCGGGTACCGGCCCGAGGACTACGTGCATCCCGGGAAGCTGCCCCCGGGGGTCGCGGCCATCACGGCGTTCGGGTTCGGGGTCATGGGTGCGGTGTTGGGGATGGCGCAGGTGTGGTTCACGGGGCCGATTGGCAAGCTGTGTGGTGGTGAGACGGGCGGGGACGTCGGCTTCGAGTTGGCGTTTACGTTTGCGGCGGTCTCGTACCTCGGATTGCGAGCATTGGAGCGGCGGCACTTTAAGCGGTGATGGAAATGAGCCTAGATTGATGATCAGAAAACTATGAATGGCCATGTAGGGATGCCCACGATGTCGAGTACCTATACTGTGATAAATCAGGCACGGCGCATGCTTTGCTCTATTGATTATTGATTGATGTTTTTTTAATGAACCGCAGTCAAATCACTGACGATTCTTATATATTGTATCACAATTAATGTTGTCATACCTCTTTCTTACCTGAACTATTACTGACTAGAAGAGATAATATCAACACGCAACGCTGGGTTCGTAAGAGCGCGGCTCTCTCACGCAACGGACCTCGACTTCCAAGCCCAAGACCATAGAGGTGGCAGACAGTCCACGGTCCGTGCCGTTCGAACCACGAAAGACGCACCAGGCAAGGTCACAATGCAGGAAAGGCAGCACAGCCTTAAGCAGTGCATCTCCAAGCTCTATCCAGCAATACATTCCATATGGCATTTAGTATGGATCACACGACAGCATATAATTGGATGCGTGTATTGGTATATACATCACTATCCTGAAGACAAGGAATATACAATTAGACTGGAAATTAGAATGAGCGTTGGTGAACGCTGACTTCAAAGAATGCTTTTCCCCGTGTAACTCCGAGGCTTACTTCATGGTACAAAAGTGTCAAAAAGCCTATCTCTCCCAAGAACAGAGACAAGCGTGACCTGTGATGTATGATATCCCGTGAAAGCTTATAGCCTCCTTACCTGACCGATGCAACGCCGTGCTAGTAATATCAAGTGAAGTCGAATGCTTGGTTGTTACAAGGAAATAAAAATTCCTGCTGAAGAGCACACAGCCACGAAATACGTGGTCGTTTGACTTCCACAGACAGCGATACACGTGTGCTGTAACTGCACTGCATAAGGCACTTGAGACAGAAATGGGCTTTTCCATCCGAGGAGGACAAAAGATACCCGCTCGCGTGGAGATACAATCTACATCCACTCCGCAATCATATTTGCTTTTATGACCGTTTTCTGAGTTCCGTTGAACGCCGGCTGTAACCCAGTGCCCAATGGTCCCACCGAAGCGGAAGTTTGGATAACAAGAAGCCATGTATGGCCCAGAATCGTGGATGTTGCCAGAGCACGGTCAATCTCTCACATTTTGGTCGGCGCTCATTACCGATATTGCCATAGATTGCAACCAGCATCGAACTGACTCGGGAGGACAACCTGATCGAGGTAGACTACTTCGAGTTGAGCTTGCGTATGTTTCTGATGAGAACGAAGATGAACGAGCATCGCTACCGCATAAAATAAGGCGGCCCGAGCCAGTAGGATGGTTGGATTTGTGTCCGTTTCCGTTTAGAATATCCATATCTGGGCCTCCGTTCTTAAGGCAAGGTGGTAGGTCCATGTACAGCTTTTGCGAAACCTCCATGGTTTCCGGAAGCGTATGCCGGGATGGTGGTTCGAGGTGAGTCACGGCATGGACGCGGCGACTATTGAACAGTTCGATAAGTTGAGCAATTCATTCGCCTCCCTTTTTCCCCACCTAGGAATAGAATTGGGATTTCTGGAAGCTCTCGGCAGAGATGTCTCCTGCTTTGCTGGTGACCACAGGTGGCTGTGCGCTTGCGCTTGTCATTGAATTGGTTCGTGAGGTCGCTGGTTCACTAGCAGCAGCCTTGATCGCTGCAAGGGGCTGTCCAGGTTTCTTGGCAACCTCGAGGAAAGTCGCAGGGAGATACCCGAGTCGACCGTCTCTAGCCCGACAGCGCCACCATTCACTGGGATTGCCCAGAGGATCACTCTTGCTTAGGACTGCGATAAAGTCACCCTTTTTGACGGCAAGATCAATGCCTTGGGTTGCGTTACCGTTTTCAGGCATGAAGTCGTAGAGGACGCGACAGAACTCAAGCTTGCTAGGATCGAAAGGCACGTTTTGTGCAGCTGCTTCCATCCGTTTACGCTCCTCTTCCTCTGCAGAGGCAGCGAAAGAGCGAATAGCCTTGCTCATTAAGTAAGGTAGACCAAAGGCCGCAAGAACGAAGAAAATCAGGGGTTTCTTGCTGGGCTTTGGCTGTCCTGGAGCCCCATTCGGGCCAGATGGTGCTTGTCGTCCCTCAAACCGAGCGAAAGCGGCCGGCGTGAGCGCCGTTGCGTCCGCAGGAGGAGGACGACCGGTGATCTTTGCTATCAGAGTGCGAATCCACCGCATGAGGGTGAAGATACCAAGGATTGAACCCAGGGTATCGCGCAAGTTACCAAACTGCTCGGCTACAGAGACCATAGCTGTGAAATAGATTAGTCATAGAAGTCCCCAATGAGTAATTTTCAACTTGCTCACCAAAGAAACTCGAATGAGTAGCCATATAGGTACTTTCGAGCATCTGCGCAAATCCGCCGAATGCTCCAACGATGCCTTCAAGCATCTGAAAAGTTGCCTGGGTGCTATTGTTGAAGCGGTTGGTCAGGCTATTGGGGTTGTTCGGATCGTTTGGCCCCATTCCTGGCATACCCCCTCCGTACATGCCGCCGTAGCCACCATACCCTCCCCCGTAACCGCCGTAACCCCCATACCCTCCGTAACTTCCGTACATGCCACCACCGTAGCCACCCATTCTAGAGTAGGGCGAGGAGTAGGGCGAGGAGTAAGCTGAACCGTATGGTGAGGCACCCATGCGACTGTAGGCAGAGGCGTTCTGATTTACCGAGGAAGAGAGCGAGTCGGGGCGAGGGGGGATGGCAGGTGTGGATGAGTTGTTGTTTGAAGGAGCTGAGGTCATTGCATTTGATGTTGGTACAGAGGCGCCGGTTGCGGTCGGTGTTGGTTGTGCCATGGTTGCTAGTGAAAGTGCTGTTAGTTCCATCAAGTCGTGCAACATACCAGCACATAAACAAAGAAAGCAGCTTACCAGTTGTAGCACCTGTGGCTCCAGCGCGTTCCCAGGGTTTCGGTGGAGAGGCCATGCTCATCTGGGAAGAAAGGCTTGATGCCGCAAGACAGCGACCGAAGCTGGCGCTGATATGTTGCGAGGTATTGATTTGGCTGAATCGGTAATCAGAAACCCTAGTACTACTGATCTCTGACGGTCGCAGCCAGAGACGCGACCTTCAAATGCCTCTCCAAGATCCAACCTAGTACTGCGTGACGATCAGGGCAGGATGATGCAGAGACAGTTGAGCCAAGTAAGGATTCGATTTGGAGATGAAGAAACGAACCCGTCTCCAGGTGGGCCAGACTTGTCGGGGTCAGCGGAATCTGGAGAAATCCGCGGCGGCTTGTGAATCTAGAATGGAGGAGAGCACTGCGCGGATCGCCCAAAGAACCTCGGCTCTGCAGATTGCGACCCGACACCAGAGTCACGTGATATATTGCCACCGCTCAGTGGTCATAGCGCAGTCACCCTTTGTGCATATTGTTCGTCAAAGGAGCGCTTCCTCCTAATGAGTCATTTCGCACGCATGCCAAAGATATATCAACTGCTGTATGCTCGCTGCTATTATCAAATTATCTCAGTGTAAAGAAGTATGAACGTGGAGTATAGGTGAGGGCGCTCGAAGATCACGACTAGGCATACCGGCAAGGTTGTTAGTTCTACTTAAACCACGGAGGCCTTGGCTAGGTACATTGAACCATTCTCACACGGCAATCGAGAGTTCATTGTGTTAAAATTGGCCGAGACATGGAGATGATTGCTTAAAACCTATCTCAGTAGCCTTTCACTTTGCTGCTGTAGCTGCCACCAGTCTCCACTATGACCGACGGGTTTCCCTAGACATGTATATGCATTAAAGGGTATATTTCCATCGACGATCAGGTACCCTCATCGAATAACAGAGGCTCCCATTCAAAGCCAGTCTCAGTCTCTGGAAAGAAAACGTCGCTTTGGAAATGCTGATCGTCCAGGACTTCGACGACATCAGCATGAGTAGCACCTGACACTTGCTTGGAGGCTGTACTCTGTGATGAGATCCAGTCCGCGTACGAGCAAAGCCGCCTCAAAATATCACGAGGACCCCGGTACTTCTCAATATCCGTTTTCTCAGCTAGATCCTCTAATGTCTCCATCGCTAACCTCATAAGCTCCTTGTCAGTCCTAATACTAGGATCAAGAGGGTTAAATACTCTGTTAGCCATCAACGCTATCAAGCTTGAATTATATGCACATAACGTCATACTATTGCACGAGGCTCTAGTTAGTGGAATTTCAGAGAACGATTGAGCGCAGGAAGAAGAGCCGCATTGCGTACCGAGTGAAGAAAGTATCTGGCAATGTGACGGTCGCATACAACTTCATAAACTCTCGCGATGCGTCCGTAAGAGCGTGCCACCCGTTTGGCACCGGCGCGTGCGTATGTGAGTGTCCTGAGACAACTTTCCCGCCGTAATCCTGCAGTTGGCTCATCCACTCGGAATAATGAAACGAGTCGGATGGGCTGCCGAAACTGAGTAAAGCCCGGCATGATAAGCGCGCAGCATAAAGAATACAAAAGTATTTAGAGAGTTCGGGGCATCGTGAGTGGGCTAAGATGGAAGCTTGGAAGTCAGGCGGAATATGAGAGGTCCAGTCATCAAGCATATTGACGATGTGCACGGCATTGCGCATTCTCTCCTTGGGGTCCAACTTTTGTGCAGATGCAGAATAGACACAGCCGTACACGTGGCCCTGAATCTTCGCCAGCTCCACCCGAGCTCTGAAGTAGTTCATCGTGGTTTGACCGTTTGGTGAGAATATAAAGCCTGCCAAGTCCTCATCGTTCTCAAGGGGTGGCAAGTCCAAGTCAATATCGTCATCGAGTTGGACGGGCGCCTGTCCGGCTGCCAAACTGATATCGCGGTCCAGCACATAGGCTATCCAGAAGACTCGAGTCCTCTGTAAAGCCATAGCTGGACTGCAGTACATAGAGCTTCTTCTCATGTTGAGACCGAGTTTATGTACGAGACGTAAGGCGGTCCCAACTAGTATCAACGCGGGATCCAGGTCTTCGGCAGACCAGAAGAGAAGTACCATCCCAAGAAGCACCTGGATATTGGCGAGATGAGTTTCTCCCATCGTTATTTCTGTCAGTACAGACTGGGCGTTGCTCAGATACATGGCAGCTTCACCCTTCAAAGTCAGACCGCTGAGATCACCCGTGTGATGCGCCAGAGCCAGGACGACATTGATAAGAGCCCATGCGACGGGTTTCCTGGAGTGTGGATCATGATACCAACTTCGTACCGTTTGTGAGAGTGTAGGGGGATGAAATAGAGGCATAATTGAATTGAAAGTAGCCACATAGCGCTCAATAATTGGTATGACCTCTTCGGATGGAGGTAGGTCTGGCAGACCCGACGCCTGGTTGATAATCCCGTGATCCTCTTCACGATAGACGAGTTTTTCGGACTTAGTAATTTGTTGGTTCTTCTCCAATACTTCGACTTTTTCTAAGACGGTGCGCAGCTGACTCTCAAGGTGATCAACCCTAGACTGCAAGTCGTTTTCTTTCTGTCGGCGCTCAATAGTGACTTGCTTCCTTAATGGCGTCTTCCGACTTGTAGCTTTGTATGTACACTCACTCTTATGTAGTACACACGTGGAGCAAGAAATGGTTCCCTGTTGTTGCCCATCACATTTTATTTTTCTTCTATAGCAGAGATCGCAAGCCTTAAGAAAAGATTAGCAGCGCAGGATCCAAAGCTTCAGCACGTGTGCTTCCCAGAGAGAATCGCGGCTAACCTTTCTCTGCGGATGAGGTTTCGCTTCCATTTTGGCTAAACCTAGGCCAGATGAGCTTTCCGGCCTTGGGCGCTTTGATGAACCTCTGGCACCACCATTCGAGCTCTGCGGTGAGCTCCTAAGTACCTAACATCCGAGAGAGCATAGCGCGACGATTGACGGCTTGAGCATCGGTAACGGGGTCAGTCGGCCTCCAATCCGCAAGCTGTTCAGACGCTTAGCTGACGATGCCCGCGCTTCTTTCCAACGACATGAGAGTGGGCTTGCAGGGGCGAGGCAGCAGTCGTAGTTCGGGTATGTACTATAGGGCGCCAAGTTTGGCCGACTTCGTGTCTTCCAGATTGTGAAATGAGTGTTAGCATGCCCAGTTCCACGGCTTCCATGGAGGCTCCTTCTACAAATCCAATCTGGCGTCCTTGTCTGATCACAGATTCATATTTGCCATTCATCTGGGCAGGTTCTGCTTCCGCGGCACTCGCAAGGGCAATTATGTCTCAGTGCCAACGGCCCCGCATTTGTCAGCGGAGCCTCCGCGGAAGCGGATCGGCGCTCGCAGCGTCTTAGGCACACAAGGTACGATGAGCCCGCTCAGCTTCCGAGCCCCTTGCATCTTACTCAGTGCCAGGCCAGGTGAGCCGGGGCTTTCAGCGAGTCGAAATTTGATTGCAGCCAGCCTACTTGCTTATGCCAGTGCAGATCCGAGACCTTGATATCAGTCCTCGTGAAGGTATGCTCCGGTCTGGAACCCCAGCACAGAGCGAATTCCATATAAAAGCTCGATCAGCCTCAGCTTGTCAATGATGCATTGTCGCTTGTATCTCAAGAAGGCAGCTTAGCCAGAAATCAAGAAGTCGTGCCGGATCTACTCATTCATCCACGCAGTCTCTACCGGTATATCTTACAGTACAGTGGCAATCACCAAAGGCTATTCGGTTTGCTTTCGATAGGTCTTTCATTGACAACGATCGATAGTACTCTTCATCTCTCTCTCGAACGCCAAGATGTCAGCAGGAACAGAAGATACCGAGAAGAGCCCGGTCCCCTACCAAGAATCCTCAGCCAACAATACGCCTTCAACCGGATCTGAGGATAATGGCAAGACAAGGGATATTCGTGGCTTTCGCTGGCTGCTTATATGTGTGGCCATATACAGCACTGTAAGTAGTTCTCCGAATAGGATCCAACTCATCAGACGAGTTAGACGTCCTGAACCACGCAATACGCCCTACCTGTAGATCACGAAGCTTCACCATCTTATCCATAGCATAGGAATGACCCGCTGATTGCAAATGCTAGTGTGCCCTTTATGGTCTTGATACAACCATCGCCGCCGACATACAAGGCCCTGTCGTCAAAACCTTGGGCCAGTAAGTAAACCTCAGAACCAATCAGTCCTCGAAAGCCAAAACCACCTTGTAGCTTGGTCTTTTCACAGCAGCCTACCCGTCAGAAAGTTGCAAATACTCCGGTCTAACATATGTTCCTGTGCAGTGTCGATCAACTTGCCTGGGTGGGAGCTGGGTTCCCCTTGGGTTCTGTCTGCATTCTTCTCCTACTCAGCAAGCTGTACAGCACCTTCAACAATAAGTGGATTCTGATCATCACTGTCGCTCTCTTTGAGGTTGGGTCCGCTATCTGTGGAGCTGCTCGGACCATGAATGCTATGATTGTTGGTCGAGTCATCACTGGTGTCGGCGGAAGCGGTATCTACCTCGGCTCATTGCAATACGTCACCCTCATCACCGGTGAGAGAGAACGAGGATTTTATAGTGAGTGTGATCCAAAACCACCCCTTTCGTTCCCCGACCGATAATATCATCCAGTGACGTATTGTCATAAACACCGCCCTCAGATAAACCATAATCGGCCTGTAACACTTGCTGACGGTATATGGTCTACTCAGTGTCCCTAATTGGTGCCTTCTGGGGTCTCGGTGCGGTACTAGGGCCCGTGATTGGAGGCGCTTTCGCCGAGTCATCGGCCACTTGGCGTTGGGCGTTTTATATCAACCTACCTATCGGTGCTCTCACGGCTCCCGTCTTCCTCTTGTACCTTCCATCATTTCATCCTATCCAGGACGTCAGCATCCTGAAACGCCTGGCTACCATCGACTTTGTCGGCTTCATCCTTCACTGTGGCACTTGGGTCAGCTTTCTTTTGGCATTGACGATGGCTGGCAGCGTATGGCCCTGGAATGACGGACGTACTATCGCTACCTCTATTGTATTCGGTGTGGTCTTGGTCGCCTACGCCTCACAGCAATACTTCGCGCTCTTCACGACAGCTGACCAACGCCTTTTCCCGGGACATCTGCTGCGAAACCGCACTCAAGTGCTTCTATACGCATGCACAGCGGCCGGCATCACGTCTCTATTCGTCGTCATCTATTATCTGCCCATATACTTCCAGTTCGTCAATGGTGATGGAACCGTCATGGCAGCTGTGCGTCTGCTCCCCTTCGTCTGCGTCGCTGTCGCAGTCAATGTGTCAGCCGGGTCATTTCTCCATCTCATCAAGCTCTACATGGTCCTTTACGCTATCTCTGGGTGTATTCTGGTCGCCGGAAGCGGCCCGTTGACGGTGTATCTTAGACCCGAGTCGTCAACAGGCCTGATCTACGGCTTGTCAGTTATCATAGCCCTCGGTGCTGGGCTGTCCATGACGACCGCTTATACGATTGCCACTTTTACGCTAGAGCCTGGTGATATCAGCGCTGGCATCAGCTTGCAGAACATCGCTCAAATCGGTGGTCAAGTCATCTCATTGGGAGTGGCAGGGCAGATCTACCAATCGACTGGTCTTCGCAATCTAAGGGGGGTCCTCGGCGGCTATGGATATACAGACTCGGAAATTGCCGACGCAGTGGCAGGTGCACAGAGCGCCTTGTTCAGCGAGCTAAGCGGTGATGTAAGGGGTCAGGCAATCGTAGCTATTACCGACGCGATACAGATGACTTTTGTGTTAGTACCAGTCGCTGGTGCGGTCATGTTGATTGCGGCGCTTTTCATGAGACGAGAGAGACTGTTCGCATAGGCTGTAATGATAGATAGATATATTCTTCCCCGAGAATATCCGAGATAGCAGCCCTCACAAGACAGTATCGTATATCACTCATGAGGTAGAAGAAGCCATGATACCGGCAGCGAAACGCAAAGAGTGTATTGGCAATGTTGTAGGAAATGCCGTAGCGCCGTAATAATAGTAAAGAAAACCCTCCACCTCCCCTCCGGCACCTCCACCTCCCCCAAACGCCACCACCAAGAACCGTGACCGATACCAGAAAGAACCACCAGAAGAAGACCAGGACCTTGAAAAGGCCACCAAGAGACAATGGCCTGCAAAGAGTTGCGAGTTGGGCACGCGCGGCAGCCGCCAGCCGTGAGCAGTGCACGTCTGTTGACCACCCCCAACCACTGTTGCCAGACCTCCAAGCCGTAAAAACCATGTACCGAATAGAATAAACCGATCATCCTCCTTCCACGATGCCGAATTGCCTGCAGCAACGCCCTCGAACGAAAGTGCGGACCAGTCAGAGCCAAAACCAGCCAGGCCAGCCACCGAACCCTTGTTAGTATGTCAGGTTAGTAAACTACCTGCATATGTTAGAACACTACCTATCACAGAGAAACGTTAGCAAACCTCCATCAAGTTGACATAGGAAAGAACATAGGAAAGAACATAGGAAAGGGGGCAGGGGGGATGACTTATCTCTCTATGTACAGTGAGTACATATCACTGTATATGGGTGGCTGGCCCGACTGTTTGGCTTGGTCTGACTGTTGGGGCACCTGCGCATCCATGTTGCTTGTCATTCGACCAAAACCCAGATCGAGATCAGATCTCCGTGTTCCTATGCACATCTCGGCGTCGGGTGCCTTGTCGAGCTGAAGCTTCCGCTTGGGTGGCGGAGCTGCCGCTTGAAGATTCTTGTCGACTCTGACGGGGGCCGGAAGTGCGAGCCTGATGATGTCGTGATTCTACTCGTGCTTGGTTGGCAGGAGCTGTACCGCGGCCTATCATCACGCCCCGGAATGGTTCGAGAACGTCTAGCTTGTATTCGTTCACGTGCTGAACGAATGGGAGATCTCGATCGCCGTAGCCTCGGCCGTACTCCGAAACTCTCTTTGGCTGAATGAAGAAGAAGAGCCACTACCACCAATGTTCTCCGAGAACCTGGCGCTACATGGAGGTCAGCGTATGTGATTATCACAGTTGAGTAGACGGCACACTTACCAAATTGGCCTTCCATCCTAAGTCCCATGGGTTTTGGTCGAATCTGTGGATATGCAGGCGCCAATCTCCGTATTTACCAGGGGTCCTGTAACGAAAGCCCAACAACCATAGTTGAGTCGGATCCCGCTCCCCCGCGCCGACCTGATTCCGCAAAGCCAAGTATTGCCATCGATCCCACGTATTCGCCCATAGTACCACAACTCCAGCGCCAATAGACGCCAAGACCGCGATACAGAACGGTAGAACCGACGGTGTCCCCTTGGCCAAAGCGGCGATCGCTACAGAAAAGCTGAACAACGCATCAACGAAGCAGAAGAGCAACGTATACAGGTAAGGTTTCATGGTCCGCAGATACACCACAACCTCTGTTGCTAATCAGCTTATGCTTTTACCAGACGAAAACACAGTGCAATATTGGCGGAGGATAAGATTGATAGGGCAACAAATAAGAAAACGATGAGAATAACGATAATAAAAACAGAAGTAGGCGGGCAGGGGAAAAGGTAAAAGATATACGTACTGATATGCGGACAGTAGTGGTCGTACACCGGGAGACACTGGGAGCGTCTCTTGCAGTGATAAACCCTATCCGTGAGCTCGAGGTTGTGGCAGCCGCGTCTGCACCTTCGTGGGCGTTCGAATCCTGTGTGTCGATCAGTTAGTTGATTATTCTATTTGAATCACCATGACAGATATTCACTTACCTTCGTGGGGTATCCAATTATGGCTGTCCACCCTTCCATAAAAAAACCTTTCCGATTGGGATCTCTCGGGGTTGTCCGCTTGCATAATCGACCTGTTGGAAGTAGGCGTGGGTTTCCACTCACATTCACAGAACCACTGACAGAGCTTAGCTTGAATGCTAGAGGAGGGGGGAGGAGGGGGGATTAGACTAACAGTCAAGACAAGGCACTGCAGCCAAGCGAAAACCCAAGTCGACTTGAGGATTGCCGAGGTGATAATAAGCTCGAGACCGCCGACCTGATGAATACGACGATGTAACCCGAACCCGACCACATCCTCCGAAGATGTTACAGTCTAACTGCTAGTAGGGTCCAGGTATGACTTTTATTGTTATATAAAAAGCTAAAAGAAAGGTGCAAAGCTAGCTTATAGAGATAAGGTTTTGGTGGTCGTTGACGCACGGGCGGTTCGGGCCTGTATTGGGCCGTCTGTTACTTGGTACCGTGATAGTACCCCCGTCTTTAGATTGCAGCTGACCGCAGCTATAAACAATGGTGTTGTTTGGCCGGTTCGGGTGCTGGTCGGTCATTTTGCTAGGCCTTACCGCCTAAGGCGCGTTAGCCTATTGTTTATTTTTGGCCGCTTTGCGGCCCGACCCTTTTACGATACTTTTTTATTTTTATTCCGATTCCTTTTTTTTTGCGCCTTGCTAGCTAAGAACGTTTTTTTAGCTTCACGAATCGATACTACAGTTTCCTTGCCCCCTCGCTGCGCTTGTTACGATGTCGTAGCAATTCCGCCTCCGCTCCGTCCCTTAGTTTGCTGGCTTTTAGTTATGCATGTCGTGCTTCCGTGCCGTTTGCCTGGACTTCGGCACGGCGGTCTTTGCCGTCCGCGCTTTCGTCCTTTTGGCTGTTTGCTGCCGGTTCGCTACCGGTTTAAGTACCTGTTGCGCCTGCTGTAACGATAGCAAGTCGTTTTGTAAGACCGTAAGTTTCCTTGGTGGTACGTTTATTTTAATACACGTTTCGCTAACATTTCGATATTTAGCCCGTTGGCATTATAACAGGAGACGCCGCCGACTTGTATAAGCTTTTTTGTTTTGCCGCTTTGTTTTAGGAGGAGGACCCGGCTAACGATGAGTTTGTTTTTTCCGAACGCATCCGCTTCGACGTAGCTAAGGCCACCTACTGCCTCGCTATTTGTTTTGAGAATACGGAAAAGCAGGTGCGTAAGCACTTTGGTTTGGCTGGTGCTAAGAAGGCCACGTTGGTACGTATCGAAATCGTGACCGATTCGCAAACGAGATTGTGCTAATACGTTAACATTTTAGATAAACCTCGGCCTTTATTAGATTATGGAGGCGAGCCGCCGTGCTTTCTTTCTTGCCGAGGTCCCGGCTCCCTAGTAGAACGCGACCGAGGATGAGGTCGCCTTTTTTAACGACTACTAGCTGCTGCGCTTTTGCCTCGGCGACCCCTGCTAAGTCGCTTGGGTTCTGGGAAAGCGTTGTTTTTTCGACGAGGTTTTGTTTGTGGTAATGAAGGTTTTGGGTTCGGGCGACTTTAATCGCGCCGATGTGGTCGCGATGATGGCCCTTTTCCCGGCTGTTTCGATGTAAAGACGATCGCGGCCTGCTGCTTTTGCGTGATTGAGTTGGTAAAAGTGCAGGCGTAAGCCTTTGGACATGGGTTCGAATCCTATCGCAGGTTAACGGTGGCCCGGTCGGTCTTGGGGTGGTTTTGTTTGCTAGGGTTAGTGGAGTTTTTTGATGTTTTATAAGTTAGGCTTTTTTTTTTAATGGTATCGTGCTTGGAACGGCCTTTTTTCGCTGGTATAGCGCGGTTTTTTTGTAGGTAGTAAACGTGATGTAAATTTAGTTAATGTTGCTTTCGAAGGCTTCGTCGAAGGTGTTTTTGCGGATTTTGCTGTAGTGTTAAAGGACGAGGCGTGGTAGTGTTGGCTTGTGTATGAGGTAATGTGAACTAGCTTGAAGGCCCGGGCTTTTTGGGGTGCAGGCTGTGAAAATCGGCTATATACTTTATATACTTTATAACTGTAATAGCATTTTGCTACGTTGGACGGTGTGGTGATGGCCATTTGAGTTTGTACTGTAACGTGCCGTTTTTTATTTTAGAGTCGAGTATTTTTTCGAAAAACTATTTGCGGTTTTCGTTTTCGTAAGGACTTTTTGGCGCTATGCTTTTGGCTTGGTGCCGATACTTTTTGTTGATGGCTTGCTGGCCTGGCATGGCGGGTTTTGTTAACCGGATTAAGCTTGTATGAAACACGGGAAAAGCTTAGTAATGGTCTGGTAGGTTTACGGCGATTGCTTGGCGGTATATTTTCGTAACCGCGTAAGGCCTGATCCATTTTTTTGCTAGTTTGGCTAAAGGTCGTCTATTCCGCAGGTGTTTAGTACTGATCCAGACGTGGTTACTTACCTAGTAGGCGGGTGCATTAGAGCGTTTTTTGTCCGCATCGGACGCGTATCGGTCTTGTGCTTGTTGCATAAAGGACGTGGCTTGATTTATTACGCGTTGGATTTGGCTTGCGACGTTATCGGCTTAAAGGAATTTTTGTGCTTGCTGTAAGGTTAGGCCTGTCGGCGGTCCAGGTTGTGGTTTGGTACCGATTTGAGGATGCTAGCCGTAATTAGCAAAAAACGGGGTTAGTCCTGTAGTTTTTGAAACGTGGTTGTTAGCGGCGAATTTTTCTAGTGGTAACTAGTCGACCTAGTCGTTTTAGTAAAAGCTGTAAAATGCCTGCAAGTATTGTTCGATCCTTGCGTTAACGATTTCGGTTTGCTTATCGGATTCCGGGTGGAACGCAGTAGACGGCGATAAGGTTACGTTAAGGCGTTGATTTAGCTTTTTTTAAAAGGTTGATACGAACTGGGTACCTCGGTTAGATATAATGTAGGACGGTGTTTTATGTAATTGGTAAACTTAAGCGACGAAGCTATCGGCTAAAAACGAGGCTTTTGTATTTACGATAGGGATGTAATGCCGTTATTTAGTAAGCCGGTCGACAACTACAAGGATGTGGCTAAACGTTTGGTTGTGCCTCGAGTAGGGTGGGAGTGGGCCTATGTAGTCGATAGAAATATCGGTCTAGGGTTGAAACGGTACCGGTAAGGGTTCGAGAAAGCCTTGGGGCGCCGACTTTGAGGTTTTTGTCTGTTGGCATAGGTGGCAACCTTTAACGAAAGTAGCGGTATTTTTCGATAAGTTAGGCTAGAAGTATTCCTGCCGTAGCAATTCGTAGGTTTTGTACCTGCCGGGGTAGCCGCCGGGGGCCGAGCTATGTGTTTTGTGAAGGATTTGCGTGCGTAGGCTGTCGTCCTGGGGGATGAATAGCCGCGATTTGACGTAGATTCGCCCTCGAAGTGTTGTGCAATCGTTTCGTGCGGCTCGAAGCTCTTTTTGTATTTAGGCTGGGAAGCGCCTAGCAGAGGGGTCTTAAAGTGATTTTATAACGGTTTGTGCGAGCCGCGAGTATGTATACGCATGGTCGATTAGGGTGTCGATAGGGGTGCTAGTGTTTAGGGTAAGTAGCTGGGCCTCCGGTTTTTAAACATGGCTGGGAAGGAGTGTGCGAAGTTGGTTCGCTATCTTATTGTCGTCGGTGTTAGAGAGGTTCGCTGGC
The DNA here is from genome assembly GCA_022578815.1 of Xylariaceae sp. FL0016. Classification (NCBI taxonomy): domain Eukaryota; kingdom Fungi; phylum Ascomycota; class Sordariomycetes; order Xylariales; family Xylariaceae; species Xylariaceae sp. FL0016. The sequence goes on from MU388800.1 coordinate 35,943, forward strand.
TTATTGCCGGGTCGTCGAGATAGAGCGTTTGGGACCGTAGCGCGGTGGCTTGGTCGGTAAATTATTTGGAACTTAAAGTCGCTTAAGAATTTAGATTAACGGACTTGCCGTTAATTTAAAAGCTTAGTTATAGTAAAGTGTTGCAAGTTTTTATGGTTCGTAATAACGTTAACGCTAAGTTCGTAGCTTTGAAGTTCTGGCCGCTATTTTTCGAATGCTTTAACGATAGCAAGGAGTTTTTTGTCGTAAATTTCGTAATTACACTTGGTTGCTGTGTGCTTCGACGAAAAGAATGCGATTGGGTGCCGAATTCCGTCCTCGCCGGTTTGGTATAGGACTCCTTCCGACGCCCAGTTAGAAGCGTTTACTTCCACCGTGGTTTTTTTCGCAGGGTTATAGTATAAAAGCACCGGGGCGGTTGTAAATGCATTTTTTAGGGTTTGAAAGGCTTGTACGGCTTGCTCGGGTAAGGCATGAGGTTATTTGTTTCGGCTTATTAAGGACGTTAGGGGCCGAGCGATGCTTAAGAAGCTTTTGATGAACCGGCGATAGTAGTTCGCAAAACCCACGAAACGCTGCAGATCTTTAAGGGTTTTTGGAAGTTCCTATGTTTGGATAGCGGCTACTTTTTAAGGGTTTATTTTGATGCCGGTGGTTGAGATGATTAGGCCGAGGTACTTCGTTTCTTTAACTTTAAATTCGCACTTAGAAATATTAATTGTAAGGCCGGCTTTAATAAGCTTTTGGAGTACTTCGCGAACGTGCCGACGGTGTTCTGCCTTTAAGTTGCTATAAATAAGTATGTCGTTAAGGTAGGCTGTAATAAACTTATCGAGGATATCGAATAACGTGTTGTTTATATAGTGTTAAAAGCTGCTAGGTGCGCCGGTTATGCCGAAGTTAGTAACGAGGCATTCGAAAAGCTTAAACCTGGTAATGAAAGCCGTTTTCTACTTGTTTTTGGGGGCGATTCGGAGTCTGTTAAAGGCCGCGGTGATATCGAGCTTTGTGTAAAACTTTGCGTGGCGCAGGGCATTTAAGGTTTCGCGGATAAGTGGTATAGGGTAGCGGTTTTTTACAGTAACGTTGTTTAAGCCGCGGTAGTTGACGTAGATCCGTATCCCGCTTTCTGGCTTTCGGGCCAGCAAAACAGGTGCTGCGGCGGAAGATGAGCTAGCGCGGATAAATCCTTTCGTAAGGTAGTTGTCGAGGTATTTTCGAATAATTAGCAGTTCGCGTGGTAACATGGGGCGTGCTTTGCTACTGGGGGGGTTTTGGCCGGGTATTAACTCGATTTTGTGGTCGAAAGGGCGGTGGGGCGGTAGCAAGTCGGCGTTTTTTGGTAAAAAGGTTTCGATAAGATCGTGGTACTTGGTTGGGAGTCGGGATAGCACGTCCGCCTTAAATATAAGTGGTTTGCCGTTTAAGTATTTGTCGATATTTTCGTTTGTAACTTTGCGCAGCTATGGAGCGCTCGCGACCTAGTTCCGATATGAAGCGAGACGGGGATAAATAGGCCCGGTGTTGCCTTTACCCGTTAGGACTTTTTGCAGGGTAAGTTGGTCCGTAGCCAGGGCTAGTTCATTAGCGGACCGGCGGTCGTCGTTAGTAAGTGTATACCTTGCAGCAAGTAAAGAGTTTGTAACTGCGTAAAAGCGGGCAAGGCTAAGCGTTTGAACTTGTGTGCCTCGGGTTTTGGCTAGTTGTAAAAACGCAGCTGCGGATACTGTATAAACGTTATCGGTATAGTCTTTTTCGAAAGTAGTAAGGTTACAAGTGGGCGTTAGTGGAAGTATAGGACTGTTACGGTAAATATAAGAACTTAAGGATAGGGTACCGGATTGCTAATTTATAACAGGATTGTTTTTTTATAGCTACGGAAGTCTAAGTATTAGGTTAGGTCTGTTGAGAGGCCAGACGAACACCGTTATAGACTCCTTGTGACGGCCTATTCGGTAAGTAAACGTGGCCTTTTTAGTAATAGAACTACTAACGGAGCCGTCCGTTAAGCGTAACACATGGGGTGAATCGAGCAAGGTAAAAGGGATATGTTGCGATGTAGCGAACGTGCGGTCGATAAAGCCGTACGGCGAACAGCCGGAATTAACTATTGCGCTATAAGGTATACGACGGCCTTTAGTATAAATTATACTAGAAAGGTTAAAAGATGTATTTGGTCCTATCGTACGCATGTATACGTTTAGGGCTTGCGTCTTTTGCTATCTTGCTAAGCGCTTCCGGGAGCGACGTTTTTTAAAGGTTAAGCGTTTCCTTGCTGATTGGAGCTCGGAACGGACTCGGCTAGGGGGTGTATTTGGTCCGATCCGGTAGTAACGACCTGTAGGATATCCCGAGATCGGTGCGGGCATTTTCGTTTGTAGTGGTTACTGTTGCTATAATATAGGCAGAGGTTATTACGCTTGCGCCGCTTGCGCTTGTCTGCTGAAATGGGTCCGCGACGGCGTTGTTTTCCGGCTTTAATTTAAACTTTGTTTAAAATCATTGGTTCGCTATATAAGCTAGTTGTAGTATCTGTAGACGGTGGTGCGGGCGTAATCCGGGTTGGCGTGTAGTTAGTAAAGCGGTTGCTATAAAAGTTCCGATCGGCGATGTTGTTCGTAAGTTGCCGAAACAGTGTAACCTAGCCCGAAAAGTTTTCGGCATTAAGGCGGTTTATAACCGAAACCAGGGCGGCTTGTAGGTTTCGGTTAACTTTGTTTTTTAGCAAGTTAACTTTTTGCCGGTTGCTGCAGCTGCAGTTTTTAGCTAAGCGGTTAAACCGCGAAACGAAGTTTACGTAATGTGTTCGGTTTTGCGAAAGGCTTTTTAAGTCCCGCGCGGCTTTAGCTAAAACGTTTTCGACGATATAGGATGGGTTAAAAGCGTCGATAAAGGCGTAGTAGTCTGTCTAGCCTGGCGGCTATAACGCAGGGTTAGAGCTATATATTGCTACGGTATCGATTCGTTAGCGAACCGCAGCGTATGTATCGCCGCTTAAGTATTGAGCTATATATAAAATGCAGTCGGCTGCTGTAGGGTAAGAACCGTAGTTAAGGAATAATTTAACGTATATAGCTGACTGCTAGTTTATATATTTGTACTGCCGCGCGGTAGGGTCTAACGTAGCTTTTATAAACTTATCGGGGTTGATACCGCAGGTATAGGTAAGGCGAGGGTTATAGGTATGGACTTAGGAGGTTTGTATTTATGTAAGTCGGTTTAAGAGGTTTAAAGCCTTTTGTTCGTAGTATCGCGCTCGTTTTTTAGCCGTACCGGCCTTTAGTTGCTTGGCTTTGAGGTTATAGGTTAAAGTAGTAACTAGTGTTTGGGTGTTGTAATATATGGTATTGGCGTCGCGGAGCCGAGAGTCTATCTGAAGGCGGCGGCGGAACTCGTCGAGGGATTTTTTATTAATGTGGGAAAATAGGCGGTCGAGGAGGCGTGCTTCGGTAGGGTGGTCGCTTAAAAGGCGGAACACGGGCGAGAAGTCTCCGGGAAGGTTCCGAGCTAGTTCCTGCAGCCCTTTGTATTAGGCTAGGAAATTGTACGCCCCGAGTTCGTTAGACGGGGGCGTATCGGTCGTGGGGGGGTTGGGAGTTAGCATCGCGGTAGTTGCGTTGCTTTTTGGGTTATTCCCTTAAGGATTGGACATAGTGTTTCGGTTGCGTATCGGGTGCGAACCGCTATTAGTTCGGGTATAAAAAAGAGGTACAATAAACTGTTACAGTTTAACTGCTGGTAGAGTCTAAGTATGACTTTTATTGTTGTATAAAAAGCTAAAAGAAAGGTGCAAAGCTAGCTTATAGAGATAAGGTTTTGGTGGTTGTTGACGTACGGGCGGTTCGGGCCTGTATCGGGCCGTTTGTCACTTGGTACCGTGACAGAAGAGGACATGAGAGTCGAATACGAGTATCGATAATCGACATATAAAACCGACGCTATTTTATTATTGGCATGTGAAGAAGAAAAAGCGCGACGATTAGATTGGGAATGACTTACCCACAAGATGAACCAAAAGAATTAGCCAAGAGAAGAGTTAAAAGAAGCGCTGCAGATGCTGCTCCATCGTGGCCGGAGGGGAAGGGACAAGTTAGAAAAACGAATAGAAGTAAGGGGCGAAATCGTGAAGAAGAAGCTCGTGTAGTAGTAGAGGGCGCTATGTACGTCAGCAATCAAAAGTTTGGGCGGGAACACTCACATAGATGTCTCACGATAGAGATTGGTGGTTGAAAGAGAGAAGAAGAAGAAGAGAAGAGGAAGAAGAGAGGTTGGAAGAGAGTGGGAGGGAAGAGGACTAAGGGAAGAGATTGAAAGAGAGAAGGAGAAGGAAAGGGCGAGAAGAAGAGAAGGAGAGGGCAAGAGGGAGAAGAGATATATAATGGGTGCAAGGGAGTTGCGCTTATAGGTCGGATGCCTGGCAGTCACAGGAGAATAAGTAAGCAACATTAATAGAAGGAGAAAGCAAGTAAATAATGACAACAATAATAGAAGGAGCTAGATGCCACACGTGAGTTAAGCAGCAACCACTGAGCCATTTGTTTACATTTATTGGACCATCGCCTTCCGAGTCTACCAGTGTGCGTACCACGAAGGCAGTGCCATGGATACGAGGCTGACCTCAACTTGTTCCCCCAAGCCGCCAAATACTCAAGCATCTCTCTATCCCCCAACTAGTTAATACCTCAGTTATGTGAAAGACTGGCGGCCCAAGGGACACGAAATCTTAACTTGCACAAAGTAACTAAATATGTATAATGTGATGATTAGTACTTTGCCCTAATGCTGCTGGCTGGCTGGTTACAATGGACAGGCTGTTGAGATTGCTCTACCTAAGTAGGCACGCCAATGAAGTAACTATCGATCATGTTATGCAAAGCCGTCCCCCGTTTAGTCTCAAGAGTACTATAAACATGGCATTGCTCGGACCGCCACAATATATTACAGCACTCAGATACGGCTCAGAATATACACAAATGTCCATATAGTTAGTGGATGTTAGCAGAAAGAGGTACACTAGTCTTCGTGACCATATCAATGTGTTGTGAACCCCGATGTTGATTGTATTATTAACTACATTATGGTGACATTTTCGTGTTGAAGAAATCCTAGGACAACCCATCTACTGGTATTCTCTACGAGCTGTCAATCAATGAAGGCGTAGGATCATTGGCATTGTCGAGGTGCAGTTCTGTAGTTAGTCGTGGGTATCTTCTGTCATCAGAACACTTCTAGCAACCGAAAGTCATGGATACCAGGTCTTCTGCACCGAAAATCTTCCAAGATATATTGATGGATCTTAGTTCGCTCTTAGTTCCGTGCAATATCTTCATGCCCGAATTTCGCTGTGCTTAAGGTCGTGATGATAAACCACCGTGATTGCTGATGTTTCTTTCCGAGAATTTCCTATGCTACCAATTGCAAACTTCCTGGGCCCAGAGGTCCGATTCGTCGCGGCAGCTAGGCCCGCAGGACTTGCAACTGTCCATAACACACCATCCCAGATGGTCGATCATCCAAGTTTCGACCTCAATACGGTGCTGCCAGCAAAACTGATCTGTGGTGAGCTTTCGGATGTCGCCAATTCCCAAGCAGTTATAAGCATTGTCGTCGATGCAGTGGTGATAACACTCGGGCAATGTCCATAATGGGACTCTACCGTCGATCTCTTCAATGTAGCTGGCGTTTAAAGCTATGCCGACGTCGAGAGATGCTGTATCATTGATGGAGTCGGCAGGCGATGAGTCTTTGGGGGCCACAAAGTCATGGTGGGCTACCAGGGTAGCATCATCCTCTTCGGCCGATGGGTGGGCATCAACGAGCTTGATGGGTTCGCTGGTGGATGACGCGCTGTTGATTGTCATGCTAGGAGCGTCTTTAGGGTCGAGGGTTCCGGTTCCGTTGACAAAGACCCCAGTTTCAGTCGCGTCACTGCTGGTATTTGCAGTTCTAGTCATGGTGGCCAGGGTATCCATGGGCTGAGTGCTGCTTGCAGTGGCGTTGGTGATGCTGGCTGATGGCGTGATAGCGATGCTATCGTTGGCTAGCGAAGTGGCATCTGGAGGAAGAGGATGACAGCATGTGCCTGTCGAGCAAGAGCGCAAGCACTGATGGGCACCGTCCCAGGCTCCATCATGAAGTGCCAATTTGTGGGAAATCCTTGATGCGGCACCCACGAGGCCACCTACATCGAGGCCGTTATCATTGTTGCGCTGTATCAATTTTCTGTGTCGTCCATTGGTGATGTTGCTGCTGGCGATAGCGCCGGTGGCCATTACGGCGACGGAGGTGAATGCAAAGAACTTCATGGTGAGATGAGCAATGGGTCTTCTTGCCGGTGATGTGGCGAATAAGATCCGAAGCTGGGGACGTCTTGTTAAGGTATTCGATGGAGAACAGGTCTTTCTGAATCGTGAAGATAGCTGGTAGAACCCGAGGATTATTCTTGTAGTTGATCGGAGCTGACGCGGGAAACCCGTGCAAAGAGAAATGTCTGATGAATTTCTATTGGGTTCTCAAAATCGAGGAGGACTGAATGAAGGAAACTAGTGAGGAAGTGAGGAGCTCGGGTGTCTGTCTGAGCAGAAGGAGACCGACTTTATAGACAAATTGAGACGGGTCGGAGAAAACTCCTGACATAGATTTTTTCTCAAATTCCGTGGCTTGTCGTTGAGAATCAATATACCATCCAACGAGGTGCCGGGTGTGCGGGATTACGAGGCCATAAGCGTTCAATCAAAACTTAGACAAAACTTTTCCCCCACGTTGAAATCGGTATCTTGCTCAATCGAGCCACCCCGAACTGAGTTCTCCGCAACCCGGTACTCTCTTTGCCATGGAATGCCCTCATGGAGCCTGTCGAGGCTCAATGTCAGCACACAATCCAACTCGCGACTGCTTTTTACATCACCGATTGAGAATCACAACAATCTTCGTATCAAAGAACAGCTACTAGTCTTATCCAGTCAACGTCATGTGATCCGGATCCGTGTCGGCCAGTCTCGTTGATCGGATAAGACTCGGCCGTTTCGCCTCCGAGAGTGCTTTTCTCACCAACCTGTTAATGGTACTCCAGAAAAGGCTATATAAGGCAAATAAGAATACGTACTCGATCTTTCGCCATGTATAAATCACCGCGCAAAGGTAAATAGATAAACTTTGTCTTACACTGTTTCCATAACGCTTCCTCCACATGATGACGCCAGGAGACCCCTTTAACCCATACGCGGAAGCTCACATCGACCCCAAGAGGACTGGCGACGCACGTCCCACGGCAATACAGATCATCGAAGATGAGAGACTTATCGGTGTCATGGCTGGAAGAGTCATGCTCGTGACGGAGGTGCGCTTCCGGCCTGGGCATCGAAACCGTCCGCGCCCTGCACTTGACTGGGGCGGATGTATATATGCAAGCTCGAGACCCAAAGAAGGCAGAAGCTGTGCAGATGGACATCCTCGAATCAAGTACCGGGAGTGGAAGGCTAGGAATCATCCTGATGTACCTGGGCTCAGTCAGTTCTGTCCGTGAGGGAGTAAAGGACTTTCTGACTATGGCCGACAGATTGAATGTCTTGGTGAACAATGCTGGTAATTCAGATCCACTGTGCTCTCACCGAGGCTACTTGTCTCTTTCCGCTACTAATGGCAGTTCCTAGGAGTCCGAAACACACCTGAAGGTCGAACAACGGACGGTTTCGAGACCCAATTCGGCATAAACCACCCATCCCACTTCCTGCTCCTCCAGCACCCCCTCCTTCCACTCGCGCGTCATCAACGTGACATCGGGCTCCCATAGGGGCAGCCGCATCCACCTCGACAATCCGAACCTCGAGGGCATCTACCACCCACGTCTAGCCTACGCCGAGAGCAAGACGGCTAACATCTTGATGGCGAACCAGATCGAGCGCCTGCATGGAGCTTCTGGTATCGACGGCCTGTCCGTGCATCCGGGCTGCATCCGGACGGAACTCCAGCGCTACGACATGCGCAGTGAGCAGGCGCGCGACCAATATCTGAAAGCTAACCCAGTCCTCCAGAAGGTGCTCAAGGACACGATGCAGGGTGCCGCGACGCAGGTTTCGGCGGCGGTGGGTAAAGTGTGGGAGGATAAGGGAGCTGTGTATCTTGAAGATTGTAGGAAAGGCCACGAGAACGATGAGCCAGACATGTTACACGGTGGATACAAGTCTTATGTGTTTGTAGAGGAAGCCCAAAGCAAGCTGCGGGACCTCAGTTGCCAGCTGGTAGACATATGAAGTGAAGCGGAAGAGAACCGCCGGTAACAGTGCAATAGATGCAGGGAATGGTATCTCTTGACTCATCTTCAGGCTGTCAACTTAGAATTCCCTCTTCACCCCAAACATCCTCTTCGCCCGCTCATGATATCGAGCGGGAATTCTGTAGTTGATCGGGCTTTCTGAACCGACAAAGATGAAGCTATCGTATATCGAGCAGCCAATAATGCTCCCTGCCAATGTTGCCAGCCAGGGCCCATATATCCACCAACCGTTCCGGAATACATCTCTCGTCTGGTAACCCACGGCGTATGCGATCAACCGCGGGCCGAAATCCGATGCCGGGTTCAGTGCTGAACCCGTGTTGTAGCCAAGCGTGAACTTGAGGGTTGTCACGAGCAAGCCCAGAACCTATACCGTGTTAGCAAATTGAAGATCCGTCCGATGATGAGTCGCGACAAAAGAAAACTTACAAAAGCATGCATTCCCGCACCCGGCGGGTTGTTCTGGTCATCACCAAGCGCGAACACCGCAATCATCATGATAGCGCTGCCTACCATCTGATTGAAACATGCCGTTCCCGTCCCAACCCAATCAGGCGGCGAGGACATGAACGATGCCGCCGTCTGCTGCAAACCCGGATCCACATATCGTATGGTATCGCTGTACACACCCCAGGCGAGCGCGCCCGCGCAGATAGACCCGATGAACTGCACGAGAACATACACGAGACACTGTCGCCAGGGGAAGCCGCGGAACAGCGATAGCGAGGTCGAGATAGCTGGGTTCATGTGTGCGCCACTAACGCCGCCACCGAGGTAGATACCGAACATCCAGCCGAAGCCCCAGGCCCAGCACGAGGTCTCATAGGTGCCGTATTGAGTAGATTGGTTGGCGGACAGGTTCACCGAGAGGGTTCCTGCGAGCCCTATGAAGACGGCTACACTTGTCTGTTGGGTATGCTATCAGCGAAAAAAACGTCTTCAGACTCTGGTCGCGGTCATGTAGGTCCAGGCTCGGGATAGGGGAAAGGGACGTGAGCGAACTTTACGGGTGAGAGAAGTGGGAACTCACAGACAAGAACTCGGCCAAGGGTTCCGGATGCTTTGCCCGTAATCTTGCCCACCAATTCCGGAACTCATTCGGATCTCTGCTGCTCATCTCCACATCATCATGCTCGCGCTGTCCCAACGGCTCGCTATCAATCGCATAGCTCGGCCCATCCCCATCTCCTCTGCGACTCTGTCCTGTGCCCTGGCGGCTTAGCGTGGCCCCTTGATCGTTCGGCATGTAGTCGAAGACAGGCTGCCCGGCGTCGTTGTACCGGTCCCCGTGCGACACCCCCTCCGCCGTCCGCCGGTTGACCTCCGATTGAGTCGTGATGCGCTTCTCCAGCTCGTCGACGTGGTCCATCTCCGCGGCCTCGTCGTCTGCTCCCATCTCGCCCAGCTCCGCGAGATCTTCCTTAGACGTGCGGCCCGTCCGTCGGCGCTCATGCTCTCGGTCCTGCTGACGTCGCTGTGACCAGCGCACGGTTCGTGGCAAGGGTCGTCCCAGGCTGAAAATCGGTTTCTTGTCTTTCTGCCCGTACCAAGGGTTGGTTTCGCGATACTCGGCGTCGACCCACCGAGCATCCATACTTGTCGGGTTTGCGCTCTGGGGGTGACCATTCTGGCAGGAACCAGCACCGACCGTTGCCCAATCGGTGGCATTTATGCCGTCCCGTCGGTTGGGTTGATTGCTGTGCGCGCTGCCATCATTGGTACGTGTGCGCTTCGCAGGCTGGGTACTGTGTGTCGTGGCCTCGCTCATCTGTCGACTCACGCGGCTGGCGCTTGAGTTGGTATGTTGTGGAGCTTTGGGGCGGTTGAAAGCGGTGGGCTGTACGTTGGGATCGGCACTAACCGTGTCGCCGACGTTCTTGAGTGTGGTTGGACTCTCGTCTGAAAAATCTTCTTGCACAATGTCATGTTCCTGATCAGGAGTGGTAGCTTTTTCGTGAGCCATGAATTAGACCAGTATTGTGTTCAGCTTGTGTTCTCTTCATTCAGATTTCAACGACGTGGCTTTCTGAACTGAGTGAGGGTGAGAATATGGGAGGCTTTTCCTATCACTAGAAGGATGTTCAAGCTTCTGTCTGAGCTTTTATATCAAATGCATAGAGCGACTTACAATGGGACAGGTACCCGGATAGGAGCATAAAGTCCTTCATATTGACACATACCTCATCCCATAGGGCAATCATGGAGCTCACTTGTGCTTTGGTCTCACTTGAATACTGGGTTTTGCGCTCGTCACGGAGCACTTTCTCCGCAGTAATATACTATCATCACGGTGCAGTCGCGTCAAGCTGGGCACTGAGTTGAAAAGTATGGACACTGCGACAGGTTTACTGAACTGGCAGATTTTCTTTGGATATCAAAACTCGCATGAAAAGGGTTCTCGGGGTCGCAGACTTCAGCAATGATGCAACCAAGTAGAAAACTAGAAACGACTCGTGCGGTGTGTGCACTCGAACTCGCACTTCGGCGACGGCAACTAGGTAGCTCATCCTAGACGCGCTTGCATGGGTACGAGACGGAGATAGGTCCGGCAATCTGAAGAAACCGACTCAATATCGAATACATTGGGGGCTCGCAGGAACTCCGTCCCGCGATAAGGCTGAGAATACCAAGAATAATATGGAGAGGTGAAAAATTGCAATTGGGTTGATTGACATCACAGATTCCGATTGAACGGCTCTGAGGCGTTAGCACGTGATCCACAGCGGGATCCAGAGCCACTTATAGGGCCACATAAATGATGCTGCGAGCCGCAGTACACGACTGCCCGAATAGGGAGTCTTCTATAATTCCGGGACGAACTGTCCGTAGAGGTCCACTCAAGGTTAGTAGAGGTCTTGAGAATGGGCATTCGGAGTCGTTGGCAACACTAGAAAGCCATGTGTTCAGGGTCCCATGGCGTCACACGCTACTTAATTTACCTACACGCCGAAGGGCCCTTAGGAAGTGTCCACTCGTCTCCGTTCGAGAAGCTCCGGGAGCAACGACCTACTTGCGCAACTGGAGTATGCCATCAATACACCATTACTTTGACCCCGGATTTGTATCCCTTGTCAACTAGCGAACCCGCGATTCGAGTCAGCCCACTCACGTATATTACGTTGGGCCTAGTCCTGACCGAGGCAATCACTCCGGGCTCACGCTACTAAATCATGGTGATGTCTGTGAACGAATGTATTGTGTTTTACTTTTTACTTATTCCTTTAGCCTCTAAGTCACTTCAGATCGGCAAACTGCTGAGACGCCTTCATATGCTCCGTCAAAGTCGTCAGGTGATCATCAATATACTTGTGAGTCTCATCCAAAGACGCGCCACCGTAGTAGCCGTAGTCCTGCATGAGAACCATGTTCTCATAGAACTCCTCGATGATGAACTCCGGCGTTCCCTTCATGAATCCGCGGAACATCTCCTCCGACAGCTGGAAGTACCGAGCCGTCTGGCCATCCTCCGGGTACAACTTCTTGAAGCTGTCAACGATCTGCTCGCCGGTGAGGTATGTGCTAGCACCGAGGAAACGCTGGCCAAGAAGCTTGTCTTTGTTCAATACGATGGCCTTGATGTACTTCCCTGTGTCGACGGTGTCGTACAGCGGAATGGGTGATTGGGCTGAGATGGGCAGACTGAAGGTCCGGGCGTTATCAGGTGGCGAAGGTTTGAACTGCATGCCTGTGATGTTGGACATATAGTATCCTGGCATGAAGAAAGTAGCTGGAATGTCGAGAGAGCGCACGTACTCCTCGACATGCGCCTTGCCGTCGAAATGGTACACGTGGGGAAGCTTCCCGTTGGTCACTGTGGCCATTATCAGTACTGAGTAAAGTCTCATCAAAAGGGTACATACACTTCTTGATGTCCAGCAGAGAGCTCCAGATGAAGTGATTAACGCCAGACTCTTTGGCTGCATCTGCCAAGTTGCGGCCCTGCTGCTCTTCAAGCTCTATGCTGGGGTTTTCCCAGTAGTTGGTGACGGCAAATACGGTGTCGGAACCACTCATGGCCTTCACTAGAGACGCCTTGTCGTTCATGTCGGCCTAAAGAAAATGTCAGACGAAGTTCAATCGAGTACGTCGAGTATAAATGTCAACTCACGGCAACAACTTCCGCGCCCTGCTCAGAAAGCTTCTTGGCAGATTCCTTGGAGACATCGCGTGTGACACCGCGGACGGCCCAGCCATTCTTCAGCTTCGGGTCATTGAGAAAGGTCGACACAATGCTGCCGCCTTGGTTGCCTGTGGCACCGAAGACTGTGATGATCTTCTTTCCCGACATTATGATTGTGAGATGTAGCGATGTGTTGTTAGATTGGATTGGGTGATGATGGTTGGTTCTATGCTGTTGAAAGTATCTATGAAGATGGTGAAGAAGATGGCGATGATGATGATTATGATGATGATGATAGAAAGCACGATTTATTTGAGAGGTACAAGATGCTGATACTTATAGAAAATTTATCGGACGGCTCCTCACTCCTGACAAGCAATGCTTCATCGAGCTTGACAAATCCACAAGGCTGAAGTGGGCCATCATCATTGGCAGAACATCACAGCCAAAACCCCGGTCTAGATTGATCTAGGTTTGATGCTGAATACGACCACAGTGGAAGAGAGCTGCAGAGACCTAGACGGTCTAGGAGATTCCATGGTGTATTGGTTGGTGATACCTACTCATGGCTCACGGACATAGTTCGGCGGCTTCGCGTCAATATGTGTTCTACGTTATGTCATGCCAATGGATTGTTGTGGTAGAAACAAATCGATGTTGAGAACGCCATGCTATAGTATGGGATTTGCGGCGAGAATGGTGGTGTTTGATTGATGCTCGCTGAGCAAGAAGGGAGCGATTATGAAAGCAAGCGACCCACAGTTCGGCCTTCGCGTCTTTCGCCAGCAGACGCTGAACACCCCAAGCCCTCAGCTTAGAAACCATCCTCTCAGCTATAGCCAGGGGATAAGTACCTAAGTATTTTCCCCGCGGCTGACGGGGAGCTGGAACCTGTTCGCAGCGCTGCCCTGCTGGCACGTACCTTACTAAGACCCAATCATAGGTAAGTACGTAGGTACTTACCTACCTACCTACCTACCTACCTACTTAGGCATCTTCGCATCCTCCCAACGTCCTGTATCTCATTACATTCTCTAGCTACTCGGCTGGCATCACAGCAGCCCTCGTAGGACTTGTACAGGTAGGCTGTTCTGCCATTTCAGTTCACCCGAACCGATCTCTTCCCCTGCTACTTGCGCGTCTCGGATTGGATGCGAGATCCGACGAGCCGCGCCACGTCGGGGGTAACAGGCACGCAAGTCGACATCGTACCCGGCGCCGAATCAGCCTTGGACAAGCAAGTGCGGGGCCGATGCAAGAAGCTTTCAAGCCGTTACCTAGTCGCCATTTATTAGATCAGCTAGAAAAATATCACGACGACACTCCTCTCGCCGGCTGGTACCTACCCAATCCGTGCTACGTACGTTTTGCTATCTGGGCGTGTTTGAAAAGTCCATTACGCACTCGGCAAAAGTTCCGAGTATGTCAATTACCTGCACAGCCTTCTTACCTTGGCAGTACTTACCTTGTAGCAGTTCCGCAAGAGTCGAACTACTTTATTATTCCGGATCCGTCTTCCACGAAATTATCAGAGCGTGTACACAGTGGAGATATTGTCTGGCTCTACTGCATGAACCGTATGCTCCTCTATCACTGTACTTGCCATCCCCGCAACACCCATGGTAATGCCCTTTCAGAAAGAACGCAAGTCAAGAAGACGACATAGCGCCACGATCAGACGATGATTTCTTAACACATCGGCGACAAGACGTTTCTTCCGGCACGCCACGACATTGCGTAGTAAAGGCAGCCACTTGCGATGGCCGGCGGTCGAAGGAAAACTTGTCCATTCGACACAGGAAGCTACGAAATCAACCAAACGTATGGCGGGAAGCGCGAGAATAGCTTCAGTAGGTTTCGATGGTCCGAAGGTGCCTATCACATGAACAGGGTCCGCGCCGGAAAGGCTTAAGCTTGTGGTAAGGAACACGCGGCTTGAACCCGATCTTATAGGGAACTACGGCGTGCATATTCTCAGTGCCGGGATGATGTGACATGCTAGAGACGCCGTAACGGAAAGTAAATGGGAGGTGAAAAGCTAGGTACGAAGCACCTACAACTGGACTATCTGCTTGCGGGTCATCAACAGATCTCGCAGACTTGTTCGCTGACACCCTGTCTACATATCCTGCGTGATGAATACGTTGTTGTAAACAGGCGTGAAAGGGTTGCCTGTATCCGTTTGTTTGCACGGATATCCCGACTCCTCTCGTCCTGGGTTAGGGGATTCAGAAGTCTAGAGCGCACGCCGACTGGGAAACGCAGTGCAGGATGGGCAAAGTAAGGCTCGACCTCTGTAAATACGAATCAGTGCGAATGAGCTGACCGATTAGAAGCGGCTTCTGCTAAATACGAGATTGGAGCGTGGGTATATGGTCATACTGCGAAATGGCTTGTGGCAGTAAATGTGACTGCGAGATGACAAATATTCACTCAAGAGTGTTGACATATCCATATGGGACGCTTCTAGAAAAGAATACAATCCGAAAAGCGAGATGATTTTAGACTAAAGATTTCCAAAGGGCTAAATTATTGGAGGCACTTGAAGAGCTGAGTTGAGAGCATTGAAGTTGACGTTCAGCATATCTGTGCTGGCGGCTGCTGGTGTGCTACCAATGCCACCTCCAACAAGCGTTGGGTCCAATGAAAGTGAGGCCAGCTTTCTTGCCATTGTTATGTATGCTTTAAAACGGGATTGGAATCAATAATGGTACTCGACGTTGACGTCACATCACAAGGAAGTGCATACGGTATAGTGCTGCCTGAGATGGTTGAATGCTGGCAATCCAGTCGGTGCCCTCCAGCAAGGACGCCAGGGAAGTCATGAGTTTGATTCGACCTCAGTATCATCTTGCGGAAAACATTGATTACAAGTTGAACTGCAAGCTGTAGAATGCAAAAGTCTGCATGGTAGACAGACCGGCAGGTAGCTTTCAGAAAGGTGATGGGGACGGATATACTGGCCTAGAAAATAAATTTGCTGGTTAACAGACTGGAAGTCTGACAATGAATTTGCTATAAAACTCAGAATGATACCTCAATTATACAGACATGATCAAGATTGCCATCATAACGGGGACAGTGATTGTCGATGCGAAGCTGGCAGCTCCGCTGTTGACTCCGGTGCTGACGATCCGTTCGGCATCACGGGCTGCATCTAGGTTCGCAGCTATGCTGGATGAGCCTCTGCTCCGGCATATGTCTACAACACCTAAGTGAAGCATGATTTCGAGCTGCTTCGATTCCACGACCAAAGAGATCTGAGCGTAACTTGGTATTCTGGCTGGCACTGATAGCTCAATAGTCATGAAGATTAGAACAAGTCAATATGGAGGCCGCATGGAACTGGTTTTGAAAGCCAGTCACACGGTCATTTGATACTCTTCTTAGACCAGACAGCGAGTAACCGGAACCCCAGTTTACTCCTCCACACCTTTCAATACATATGCATATGAGTCAAAGCACCCTCATGAAGCAAACTTCTCGGGCCCTGGACCAGCTGGCTGGGCTTGGCGGGGCCATCCTGGTTGTGTCTCGTGATGAGCAGAACGACACCACCATGAGTAATCCATCTCGAATTGATTCAGGAATCGTCGACAATCTCCTAGCGAAGGCGTTCGCGATCCGCATCGGGGATGACGGCATGAATTTCGACGCGCAGAAGGATGTCTTGCCGGAATAGATAGATAACGCCCTTGCACCATAGAGTACCAATTGCTCGTTCAAATATCAGCAAAGGAAAAGACACAAACATCCCCAAGCCCTGGTAGTTACCTGTGTCACGTTCCACGTCCCTTGCCCGGCTCCTACCGGTCAGAAGAAGCACCGGGTCTCAGGGTCTGAAAACTTCAATGTCCTTTGGTAAGTCCCTGTCTCCAACGAAACATCAGCTTCTTGCAAACTACGTACGTAGCAAAACATGCACTACCATTTTCAGTGTCACTAAGCGTCGGGGCAACCAGGTAAAAAAAGTCCTGGGAAACAGAGATCGAAAGTCTCCAACCTTTACAAATTACTAATATCGTACGCTAATACAACTCACTAGGTACGTACACTCATGGCAGCAGCATGGAACACAAGTGTGGAAAATAAGTCGTTATCTCGGTTTTAGTATTATCCAAGCACAAAAACCAAAGCTGAACATGAACCTCCTCACCGCGCGTATATGCAAAGTTTCGATGGACCGATCGGGCCTCTCCATCATCCTACACTAGTTAATTAGGCAGCAAAGCTCATCAAGCTGAAAAGGCTGACGTCAGATTCTTCCTGAACCATGGCGTTGACATCATCGGAGGTCAAGCTGGTGGGGAAGGAGAAGTCATCGCCGAGGACCTTGATGGAGACAGTGGAGGAAGAGGCGTCAAGGACGACAGCGACCTTCATGGAGGACTCGGTCGGGCGGTCAAAGTAGTGAGAATCACCAACACCGTTGGCAAAGTGGAAGGTAGACTTGGCGCGGGTGGCACCAGGGGTCAGGAGCTCGACGACATCAAGCTCACCACAGCCACCCTCGTTGGGGCTCGAGTTGTCACCCTCCCAGCAGCTGCAGCTAGTGTATTGGCCAGTACGGGGGATCTTGGCGTTGAGCATCCAGAAAGCGGGCATGTTGGTACCGTCGGCGGTCTTGCCAGTGTCGGGCATGGTGAACTCGGCAATGAAAACCTTGGTGCTGCCCTCGAATCCCTCTGCCATAGACATTAGTTAAGCTCTTTCATCAAATGTTGCGAGACATACTGTAAGCTACAGAATCGGGACGGACGGTGCCGCAGCTATCATCACATTCGTTATCAGAAAAGATAGCAATCTCCTGTCCGTCGGTGAGAGTAGTCTTCTTCAGGACAGTGGGCGACGAGGCACACGAGCTGCCGTCATCGCTGACATAAGCAAGACTGGAACCCCAGGTGCTAAACATCGAAGTTAGTTACAGCGTCATTTCTTCCAGATTTGAGCTACTTACGTGTCCCAGGTACCAGAGACAGAAGAGTCACCAACGTTGGCGAGGAAAGTAAGACCGTCAGCGGTGCCATCATCGGCGCAGTAGTAGGCAGTGCGCTCAAAGTCACCAGCAGCAATGGAAGCGGTGGAAGAAGAAGATGAGTCAGTCTTGGAGGAAGAAGAGTCATCAGAGGTTTTCTCCGAGGTGGCGGCCACAGCGGCGGCGGTCGCATAGCCCGTGCTAGAGTCGGCGGTGGAAGTAGCACCTCCAAACCAGTCGTTCTCCCAAGTTTGAGTAACTCCGTCGATCACAGCAGTGACCATGTCAGCTCGCTTAGCCTCCTCGTGGTGCTTCTTGTGGAGGTGCTGGTGGCCGTGGCCGTGGCGCTTGGAATGACTAGCCTTGGGAGCAGCCTCGCGCTTCTTGCTGCTGCTGCTCGTGGGGTGGTAAACGGCCACGTTAAGAAGCTCAAGAGGACCACGAAAATGCATGGATAGCTGGCGAAATTATTAGTAATGCCCAGTACTCTGACTTCACATTGAACGACTTACACCCTCATCGTAAGGGGCGATGGGACCAGAGTAATCCTTCGTCTCGTAGGTGCAGGTTCCATCGTTGCTCATGGTTGAGACCTCACGGTACGAGCCAGCGATATCGAGACCGTCATAAATGATCTGCTTGACTGCACCGGGGCAGAAAAAGTTTCCAACCAGATCCTGTACGGCATCGGAGCAAAAGGCGGAAGTGGCCTGGACGGCGGTGACGGCACCGCCGGCGAGAATGGCGGAAGAGTATCTCATATTGACTAGAAAACTCGAAATTCGGGATGAAAAATTAACGTGCGCGGTCGGAACTGTCGATCGGAGCAAAAAAAGGTTTGCTGATATCAAGTGGATTTACGGAATATACGACTGGGTAGACTTCGGGCCGGAGGTGCAATAGTATGTAATGAAACGAATGTGGCAAGACAGAATAACCTCGTCAAGACAACGAATTGGTATAAACTGAATTGAAGATGATAAAATGAGCGACTTGGCGAAGAAACACCTGAACAATGAGTGACTGGCGAAGTGCTTCCGGCAAGAAAGGCGACACAATCGACAAAGCGTCTGTTGAAGTAAAGAAGACAAGAGGAAACAAGCGAGGAAAAGGGAGTGCAGAATGAGATTAAAGAAGCTACTTTGATGACTTGGCGACATGGGAGGCGTGGGAATTGCGCATCCTCGGCCATCAACACGCCTCTCAAGCCCCCATTGTAAGGCCAACGGTGAGATTCCGTTGGTCAGACAGGCTGGTTGGCAGAAGATGAGCCACGAGCGGACTGGCGCTAGGATGATGTACCTGCATCGGCATGGACCGGTGACCTGTGTCACGCCGCAAGCCGTGGGCAGCGGCCAAAGTACCGGCAGAGAACGCTAGCATCAGGGGGATCTGCGACAAGATACCAAGCTTAGCTCACGATGGCCAGGCCAGGGATAATGCGACGGCGGTGGGTTGGCTCTATCGAAAGCACGCAGACCACTACTACAGCAGACGTTCAAGAACTCTCTGGCAGTGGTTGTTTCCAACTTTTCTGGCTTCAGGGCTGGCGCCTTGACTCCTTTCCCCGACCCAATGCGACCCAGTACTGGGTAATGAGGCCCATCAAAGCGGCTGGTCACACTCCAAGCGTACGTGATGCTTCGATGCACTAATAAAGTTGGCCAAGCTTTCCGTCGCAAATGTTTCATTTGGCGATGATCAGCGCTCCATGGCTGCGTAAGTGAACAAGCGTGAACGCTGGTAGTAAGCTGTATGTACATATGCGCTGCGATCGACTGAGCAACAGTCTGCACAGCTGCATGGAACAAAAGGAAAGAAAAAAGACAAACGAAACCTCCGATCTCTTGAGTCAAACCGACTTGAAGATACCCACTTAACTTATCGTACGCAAAAAGCAGGTATGTATGTAATGCCTTGGAATAAACCAGAGGATTGTGAGGATTCCGGTGATGGCTGACAGGTTAGATCCTCTACCGAGGAGCGCGCTGGCTTGGTTGGTGGGTGAGATGCAAAATGAAGCTGACGACCCCAAAGTGTGCCCCGAAGATGCAAGGGCGAGGTGGAAAAGGAGCAAAGAGGAGACGGATGGGCTGGGATGGGTACGATGGGCTGTTTGGGATTGGGTTCACTGGAATCCCACCGCCCTACCATCCTCCACTGAGAAGCTGCGAAAAATTCCTCACCCACCCCGATCCCATTCTGACGCAGGAAAGTGGCAGGGCGAGGCACCCAGGCCACCAGGTACATACTTGCATGAGTACGCTGTCAAGGTCGCTTCATTGGATATCCCTGGCAACACGACTCAGCACCTCCCACGGGTTCCATAGCAAGACCTTTGGAAGCTGCGTGGATGACGGACACTCGCAGATTGGACAATGCCCTACTCATCGCACCGGAGGAGGGGGCAGTCAGTGGCAGCTAGTGAGTGGCAGTTGGCAAGAACCAACAAGACTTTCTACACCTCCTAATAAAGCGACTTCCTCAAGCCATCTTCTCAACTGTCAGTGCCGGCAAGCCAGCTGTGAAGACTCCGTGTTTTGTCACCGGCCAAGGGGGTACATTACTTAGGTACATACCTACCTACATATGTATGTATGTAAGGCTCTCGGCCAAAAGAGGGAATGATATGATGATGGATCGTCCCATGTTCCCAACTTCAATCGATCTCATCTACCGCAAATGGATGTTCATGTTCCGTAGTCTGGGCAGAGTGGGCAGAGTCTCGGCAATCGCAGCTTGCAACCTGTAAGCCATGACCACCTAATTCAGGAAGCAAATCATGGATGCGCCCTGCGGAATCTAGTTGTGAGCTGCAGACCGCGCCAGAGGCACGCGTCATCTTTGCTTAGCTGCTGTTGGGTTGGTACTGATTGCGTTAGTACATAGGTACCTACTACAGCCACCTCCAACATACCTAACATACCTCCCGAATCTTACATGCCTACAACACATACCATTAGTAAGGCACGGGCGATAGATATGTAGGTGCTTGCACACACTGTCACTCAAGTATGTAATGCCGAGGCATCGACAAGTATCTGCATACCCGAGGCCAACCTTGTCGCTCTAGCCCTCTCAAACAGATGCGAATTCAGTCATCATGTCGGTCGCAGGTGTGTGGGAGGACCTGTACATATGTATCTGCACCATGCATCCGCAGTCCGGCATCTATGTACATATGTACTGTAAGACTACGCGATATGTATGTGGCTTGCGGTCACAATAGGGTTCTGTACATCCCGTGCTGACGGCTGCTTGCGTATCCATTCCCCAGATCTTACGGGCGGACTCGACTTTTGTCGGGACGAGTTATGCAGCCATCCTGCTTGTCTCAAGCTTTGGCCTTACCTTTTTTTTTTTTTTTTTGCTTCATATTGCTGCGCGGCGTCGCACCACGATTGACGAGCGCGCATGCGGGGTATGTAAGTACTTAATGGACAAAGGTATCATTGTCCGAGTCCTCAGATCCGTCCGATAGTATGGACGAGTCGCGGAGGATCGGCTCGATAAGGTGTCTTGATATGAAACGGGCGAGACCCTCGTGTTCCGGGTTGAGGTGAATTCACTCTACGTTGGAGGTTTTCTTACTGGTTCTCCCGTGTGGCAGCTCACTTTAGCCAGAACTCCTACGTCTACCTGCTGGTGGTCTGTCTTTTCCGGGTTTGGCTTTGCATCCTACATAACGCGGGTCGCGAAGAGTTACATACATATGTGCGTCTCCTATTCATTCTAAAACCACGTGGCTTACGCGACCGTGTCTTGAGCAGCACCCGACCAAGATCAATCAGGGCAGCTCCAGAGGCTTGCGTTCACAAGCGCGTCTTGTCTTCTGCGCCATGCGTAAATTGACCTGCTCACTAGGTCAGGTAGGTATGAGGTGTCGCCAGATGGGCTCATTCCTACCTGCTTTTGCGTTTGCGCCTCCAAGGTCGCTCATTACCTACACAGCATCACTTATTACTCAGATACCCACAATCCGGGTCAACCGACAAGCGCCCCCTTCATCTCGGCTCAGGCGTCCACCTTGACTGCCGAGTCTCAGGTGAAGATCCGCTACACCAACCCGGTCTTGGCACCGTTGTCGACGGACCCGTGCTAGTCATCCAGCTTCGGCAACACAACCTGCCATCGCTGACACCCGTATCAACGCCACAGTTGAGCTCGTCAGCACTCCCGGTATCGAGCCGTGGACAAATTTTACGGGCATGCCAACAAATCTTACCTTGGGATGTGCAGGAAATTTTCCCCGAAAGTCTCGTTTATTGTCCCCAAGTGTTACAGTATTATTACAAAACCAATCCCAGAACCTCAGGTGACATCTTGTTCCCCCTACCACAGCCAGCAACGATAGTCGAGAGAGACGCGCTGATATGCTTGACCCGCAACTGACCGAAAGTTAAGAACTAGCACCTGATATCCCACCCTCCCCTAAGTTCGCGTCCGTCGAATCTCATGAAGCACTGGCTAAAAGCATTACATACTCCGCCCATGCCAGCCATTTCCCGAACGTCTGTTTACGTCCAAGATCATGTAGCATCAGCCAGCAACGATGCGTTCTGCCTGCCAGTCTTATCCCCCATCGTGTATTTCCTCCCCGTAGTACCAAGTATGAGCCAGGAGCACCAGGCCGCGCAAGATAGGCCTTTCCCCTCCTAATGTCTGTCAAACTCCACGAAAGTGAGCCGACAGCGCTGCAGTAAGCAAGCCAGTCGAACGCCCCGGAACCCAGTGTCCAAGCTCGTTTTGAGTTCTCACCTTTGCCGTGAGAACTAGTTAGAAATCCATTGAGCGTATATCATTGGCGTAACGTGTAAACCATGAAGTCCTTCCTCGTACAAACGACTCGAAGTCTAGTGATTGGGTCGCGCGCGGTACTGGACGATGTTCCCATACTGATCTTCGACGATGGCCGGCGTGGCCGAGCTTACCGGAGTGACGAGTCTTCCCTCCAGATCTCGGATACTGCCGTGAGGACCGAAAGTGCGGAGAGGACGAGTGTTACGGGAGGGTTGCGCTGCCTGCGTCTGCTGACGAGCTTCTACGCGGTGATTAGTTAGTGGTGTGGATGAGACGGGAGGGGGCCAAGATAGGGAGAACATACCAAGTGGGCGAACAGCGTACGGATGTAGAAACACGACACGTTTGTGGTCCCCAGGCGAGTTGACGACCTTGGTGCTGACCTCAGATTGTTTGGCGGCGGAGGTGGTGGCTTGACCAGAGGGGGCTGCCGATTGCGTAGGGCGCATAGCCTTCTGCTGCTGTCCGGCGGATTGGACCTTGGGTTGTTGGCCAGGAGAAGTGATAGGCTGGCCAGACGAATGTGGACGTCCAGAGCGAGAGGTAGAAGGACAACTTATCCGAGGAGGAGACGGTTTCTTCTTGGGGCACTGCGGACACTTGTAATTGTCGAGAACCCTCCCGATCTCCATGATCTCTTCAGCTTGAAAATTGAGCTGACCATAGACCTCAAATGAGTCTCTATGATTGTCCTCGCAGTAGATCGCAGTTCTACAAGTAGGACACTTCGAGTCCCTACGGCCCACCCGCTCCAGATACTGTAAGTCCATGTTAGCAGCATGACAAAGCAATTGGCGGCTTGTGGTATTCCTACCTCAAAGAGACACTTGTGTCCAAATGCATGACCACATCGAGGTAGGACTTGGTACAATTCCTGTTGGTGGCGAGAAAAGCCACCAGAATTGATATTAACGATAGCCAGCTTGTGTTTTTGGCAGAGCCGGCAGACAATGTTAAATTGGGTCGAGGGATGATGGAGAAGGCCATCCTTGCCGAAGTAAGCAAGAACCTTATTCATATTGTGGGATATGACCTCGACGTTGCCCCATTTAATACGCTGCGGTCCGTTGGTTGGCATTGTGATGATAACCACGAATTGCCTGATTGTGTCATAGACTGTTGTGTATGTAGAGAAGCCAGAGAGCTTATCGCGAAGAGGGTAAAACCGTGCCGTGGAGGAAGAGAATCAGTCCGTAACATGACCAGGCAATACAGAGGTAAAGGTTGGCCTTGTCGAGGCAGGGCTCGTCCGCTGGTCGTTGTCCTGTTCGGTGACTGAGGTAGCTGCAGGAGAAGACCGGTGCTAAGAGGCAAAATTGCTCATAGAACGATCCGTGCCTTAGAGGATGAAGCTGAGCTACAGGTGACGGGTGTATCGCGGGAAGAGAAAGATGCTGTAGTGAGAGAGGGGGTGAGGAGAAAGGGGAGAGACTATGGTGTTGCAGAGGAATTCGTCAGATGATGGGGATAAAAAAGTACTGTGAGCACTTCGACGGTCAACTGTGGAGCAGGGTGCACGGCAACCGACGACCAATTGCAAGATGTTGCAAAGGAGCGGGTAATTATCTTGCGTCAAGCTACGCGAAGTGGTAGACATGATTGCGTAAGGTACAGGTTCTCGTGTGTGCGGGTGGCAACAAGCCAGCCGATGGGCCACAGGGTCGCAGAGACCGCCGAAAATATCGATTAGGAAAGGAGAGGAGACTATGGGAAGGAGAAAGAGGAGCTAAATTTGAGTGATTGTGAGTCCATATGGACGTCGGTAACAGCCAGGAGGTGCGTAGATGTAGCGCAGTTAATGGGAAGTTATATGACCAACTTGGGAACACTGCGTCTCAACGGAGTGCCATGCATAGAAACAATCTACAAGAATGACGAGGAGTGACTGCACAAAATTTCCTGGCTGAAATAGAAGATAGTCTCCCGGCAGGCCCATGTAATGTTTCCATCTTGATCTTCCAAGACTTACCTACAACAGATGGAGCCCTGGTACAACCATGGTAGCGACACTTGAAACCAAGGGGAGCAGTAAGGCGCTGCCCTATCTGTGTAAATCAAAGTTCGAGTCGATACTCTTCTTCTCTAGCCACAACTATGGAGCTGATCGCAGCAAAGGGGTAGTGTGACAAGCCCTCGAGCGAAAGGCCGATACACTAGCTATGGTCTATCGATAAGTAGAACATTACATACAGCAGGAAGCTTGAGCTATGCAAATTCGACTTCATAACCAAGATCTTGCTCGCCTGTAGCGGTACGATCAATGATCTACGAGAAAGAACATTGTTGGGCAAGCCGGTGAAGGCTGTAATACTTACAAGGCTGCTTTGGCTACCTAAGACCCCTCGATACACAGGAGAGTCCATCGCAACCGACGTCGGTGAGAAGCTCCTCGCACTTCCGCGGACCTTTGCGACGCCAAAGATCGCGGCTCTGGTAGCAATGAAGCGTACTACGAAGCAGCCAAATATGATTCATCTTTTCTAAGTGCAGTGCTCGCCGTAGCACCAATAAGCTGGCAACAGATCCCAATACCACACTCTGTTCGCCAGCGGTAGATTTAAAGGCCCTTCCTAGCTGCTTGGATACGCGTTTCCAAGGAATCATCCATTTTTCAGGACTATAGTCAGTGTCTATGGTAATGGTCTAGATGGCTGGCTCCACTCGTTCTCAGATCGCCGTTCGTGATCGCTTGAATAGAGTGGTCCCCTTGTGGAAAACCCTCTTCGCCAGAGCCCGGAAGCGTTGCTTCTTGACACCGGACTCAAGATTATCCTCCATATTGATTTTGGCCGGTTCCTCATGATCCTGACTTACCTTCTGCTGGAATTCTTCAATGCCTTCTCTAGCTTCCTGAGTGCTTTCAATGGTGTTCAACGTATCATTTCGAACGTAAGTATTTTGAGATTGTGGCTTTTCGCCAACTTTCTCAATCTGGCCATCAAGTAGACCTTTGAGTTCATCTCCACTCGTAATTGAGGTTCGGGCATTGATAACGGGGGCTGATAAGGTGCTGATGGGTAGCTGCTCGTCCTTCGAGGCCGTCCTCAGCCCAGCATGTGCACTTGAATCCGCCGCAGGTGTTAAAGTATGCGGTAGCTCCGTGCCTTGGCCAGAGGTATCCAGATTCGTGCTCAATGTGGCATGCTCATGGATTTGTTCCGTCGCCGCCAGTGTATGGCAAGGCTCTAAAGTCATGGCATCTCTTATGCCGGGCTCTAGAGACGAGATGAGAGTATCGGCTTCATCTTCATTGTTTTGAATGCCGTCTCGACTCTGAGGGCCCTGGCGTACTGTATGTTCGCCTTCGACCAATTCGTCTTCAGGTTGATCAAACAAGGCATGAATGTCAACAAACCTACCCATATGTTCGCGCTTGAGGTACTGCAGTCGCAATTTCTGCCTCTGCTTTCTCAAGCGAGCTCCGCTGTCCTTCTTCTCATCAACCCACCGGGACAATGGAGCCCGTTCAACGGTGACTCTTTGGTCACCGATTACTCGACCATTGTTGGCCTTTACGAAACCTCTTAGAGCGTGTTTGCTTCGTAAACATACATGACCACAGCTTCTACCACCACTTTGGATCGCTTCGCAGGCATGGATGCTGGCCTTTCCAACAGCTCTAGGATCGCTAAAGTCGGCCGCGACGCCCGTCGGATTGTACTTCTCCACAAAAAAGGCCAATTTCTGGGCCGAGTCGATCTCTTTTGGTAAACTCCGTTTTCCCTGACAGTACAGCACAGCTCGGCAGAGCTCCCGCGCGAAGAACGAACCATTAGCTGTAACCTTGAATTTCTTGACCGTACA
The DNA here is from genome assembly GCA_022578815.1 of Xylariaceae sp. FL0016. NCBI lineage: Eukaryota > Fungi > Ascomycota > Sordariomycetes > Xylariales > Xylariaceae > Xylariaceae sp. FL0016. The sequence goes on from MU388800.1 coordinate 61,917, forward strand.
TTGCCTGGCCTTCACCTGGAAAAGGTTGTAGGGGTTCATGAGACCATCTAATGCAGCGAGCGTTCGGACCGCGTCATTTGCTGCCTGCGGAAGAATTTAGCGACCGGCCCCGGTTCACGCCATAGATAGGGTGCAAACACGACTAAATCATTTGGGGATGGAAAGAGAGAAAACCATGATGAGGTGGGAGTGGGAGTAGGTAGGCCTACCTGGTGTCTTCTACCGAGCCCAGTGTCTCCAAGTCGATATCCAAAAAGCTGCAAGGCGGTCCCTAATCCAGTGTACTTATCTGGGCGTACGGGTGAAGCAGACATGATGAGAGTCGAGAGGTCGATCCAGGCTGAGAATTCGCTTATAATTCCGGGAAATCCCAAGCACATCCGCTCGAAGTCGTGCTGAAACGACAAGCCTACGAGGATCAGGTCTCTCCCGGGAACTGCCTTTGAAGTCCCGAAGCTTCACAATCAAAGTTGATTCCAGGTTCTCAATGTCGACAAAATCTTCTGACCCAAATGCCAAAATCTCCCGCCATCGCAAGCATGGATTAACGTCAAAATTGTAAGCGGGCGGGCTATGCCAAGCCGCCTTCTCCACGTAATTGGAGACATCCTCGTATCGGCCGTTAACCTTGACCGATGTTGCCTGTACTTGATGATTTTTAACAAATGCTTCCAGAGAAACCCTCCCGGAATTGATTTGAGATGACTTCTTGAGTTCTGGGAGCAAAGCTAGACCGATATCAGTTACTTTGTAACCATGGGGGACCGATTCAGTATCGAGAGCTACGAAAGCTGACGTAGGTATGGCCTCTTCCAAGTCTTCCAGAGTTGGTATGTAGTGTGGTAAAAGTGATGTAAGACGATCTGGAAAGGGAATATTACGCAGTTCCAGGTCAGGCTGTCGCCTTTCGATCGCCCATGGTGCAGCGGCAGGACTTCGTGACACTGGAACAGCTGCTTTTTTGTGTCGGGCGTTAGTCTTTGCATCAGGTCGTTTCTTCTTCCGCGCTGGCGCCATCCTATCAGGTATGGTGGTGGTTTGGTTGTAAGGTTGCGCAAAAGAAGAAAACAGGCAAAGTGTCTCCTACGAATACACAGCAGAAGGGGATATGCCTGAGAGGGCTGGTAAGGTGAAGAAGGTTGACTGCAAGTTGAGGAGTCCTGCGAGAGATTTCGACAATTTGAAAGCAGAGAAAGACCTAGTGTATAGGTAATTAGATATGTTGAGTCATTGGAGGTTTTCTCCGTTACGGCGTGCTTCAGTGCTTGACCTCAGTGTACGCAGGGCTGGATCTTTTCGTTTCTGTAGTGGCGCATTTCGAATCAAGCCGCAATCGGAACACATGTTTTATATCAATGATAGCCTACCTCTACGGAATTTGTTGAACCACAAGATGATTCGCAGTGGTGGCACGAATTGTCAATTTGACCAGAAGTGACGCCACAGTCTGCTAGGTGGACGCTATCAGCTATTTGGACATGAACATAAAAGGAAAGGGGGTGTTCAACCAGTAGTTACCAAAATACCTTTTAAAGCAATATCTACTTTGGGGAATGTGGTCGTGTGTGGCGCAGAAAGGACTCGGAAGGCAATGACAGAACGTGATGTTATGCTAAGTATGGGTATCTACCGGCGCTGGTAGCGGCAAGTGCTGTATGCGGTGATGCTGGCTAAGTAGGCATCTCCTATGTGGCTGGAACTGAAGAAGCATAGCAACTCGATCACGCAAGCTTATGCAGTGGCAGTAGGGGCCAGGAACTCCGCGCGCAATGAATAATGACATACGGGATGTCCTCATGGCATTCGGCCATGTACTGATGAGTGTGCAGGCCTCGCTGGGCGCACCTGACCTGGAGCCAAATGTCAATCAATGGATTACCTAAAGTTTGCCAAGCACTCGGATAGAGAGGGGCCAGCCAGACTGGGGTTATCCGTGGATCTATGTACCTACCTTACCTACATAGTTAGGCTGATTTCCATATTACATAATCCATGAAACCAACCTCCAGTAGGTAATCTCCCAGTTAGACACACGCTATCAGACTGAGTCTCTTACCGCTTCCCTTGAGCCCTTGACAACCCCTAATTTGAGTTAGGAAACATGCTGGACATTGATGTGCGGCAGCCAGAATCTGCATCTTCCCTTCCGACATTGTGTTATCTTCAATTTTACTGTGGCTCAGCGCAGTTGATAGTGCAAGCCGCAATGTCAGGACCCGTGCATTCACTTCAACTCCTCAGTATGCCTCTGCAGGCAGCACATTCAAATCGCTGCCACGACCCAGATCAAATGAGACTCGCCTTCCACGTATCTTGACCTGTGCCAGCGCCTCACCAAGCTGCCTAAAATTGGATAGTCGAACCCCTTTTAGAACGTAGCTAGCCCTTGTATCAAGCTTGTTTTGTTAAGTACAGATTACGCACAATAACAATTGTGGGAGCTTGCACGCCCAGCTTCCAAATGTGTCCTGAACAGAGTTATCGTGACTACGGGGATACTGTGTTTCTTATTTTGAGGCGGCTAGCTTCTTCGGCTTCCAGCTTGAGCAACTGGATCATCCGTCGAGCATAATTCACCCTTTCCGCGATTTTCACATGATACTTGATTTCTCCCGTTTTATTACCATCAGACAGATGGCAACGGCCACGGCACCTGTCTCTAAAAGAGGGCGTAAAGTTATTGTACTTACAAGAGGCTTTAGGAAACTTGAATGTTCGGATCGCATTTTCGAATCATGAATGGTAGGTACTTGGGGGTTCATCAAGCCCCCGTACCTCAGAAAATGGGATGCCCAGCCACAATAGTCGCCATGCCCAGCCACACCTTCGCCCACCACCAAATCCTCAGCTCACCTCTCAACTCAACTCACAACCAGGTAGTTAACCCCCAAGCCCGCGCTCACTCAACCGCCCTCAACACCATGCCCGACTCTAGCACCCCCTTGATCCCGCCGTCCCAATCTCAAATCGCTCCGTCCCGCACGCCCCAGAAAAACATGTTCTGGACCCTCGGCTGCATCTACGGCGCCACCGCCGTCGGCTTCGGCGCTTTCGGCGCCCACGGCCTGAAGAAGATGGTCACGGACCCGGCACGCGTGGCCAACTTTGCGACGGCGGCGCACTATCAGGTACCTTTCTTACCTACCCTACCCTACCCTACCCATCACCTCCTACTCCATCTTCCTCTTCCCCTTCCCTCTTCTCCATCCCTCCATTCCCTCCCCCCCCCCCCCCAAGGCCCGCGCCCGCAACTAACCCCCCACACCCCCAGCTCATCCACGCCGTAGCTCTCCTAGTCACCTCCCAGGCCGCGCCGCACAACACCCTCGCCGGCGGGCTCTTCACGGCCGGCATGACCATGTTCACCGGCAGCATCTACTGCCTGGTCCTCGACCCGGCGCGCTTCCGCTTCCTGGGCCCCGTGACGCCGCTGGGCGGCCTCTGCCTCATCGGTGGGTGGGCTGCGTTGGCGGTCAAGTAGATGATGCGCGGAATGGGAAAGAACCCCGTGGGTTGATCAACTGGGAGATGGCACATGTTGGATGCGGAAGAGGCTGGTGGGAAGTACAGAAGAATGTAGAAGGCTTCTAGAAGTATGATGCGAGTGTATGAATACGATATGCCGTGTCGCGGTTTCAGCACACACCTCACTGGTGCTGGTGCTGGTGCTGGTGCAAGGAGGGTGTAAGATACATACTTAGGTAGATGTGGAACGTGAGCAAGATGTGGCAATTACCAGTAGATGAATTTTATTATAACCGCTCAGAACATTCAGCTCATGGCGCTATCAGTAGGTTTTGCATGATCTGTTCGTATTTCTACACATAAGCACTCGCACCAGGTTTCGTGAATATTCAATGGGCGTTCTGTGCCCCGAAGACGATATCAGGTTGCCCCTACTGATGTAAAATTGTATGAATCGCCAGTGCCCGAGGATTAGACGATGGATCACGATCCTGGCCATGTAGTGGCCGGCAAAGTAGTGGCATTGCTTGCTAGTATTGTAATTTACTAGTGATTGCCAATAATCATCAACGTGGTATCTCGTGCTCCATACTTGTGGCTCAGCGCCAGTTCTCGCCAGGACTCCCAGAATTCCCATTGGTTCATCTTTCCTCTCCACCGTCTCACACATTCCTCATCCGACACCCCAAATTGATGCTGGTCCCAGGAACTTTCAGAATTTGTCAGACACAGGACTTGATCAAAACACCGGGATCTCACGGAGAGCCCTCGACAGTGTCTCTCGAGTCATTATCACTGACACGCGCACCCGTTGAAAAACGTGCTAGAGTTCGTGTCCATGAGGCACGCCCAGTGCTTGGAAGCCTTGTAAAATCTCCCTATCCACATTGACCGCCCATGTATCCTGAAAAGCCTGCTCACCGCCCACTCGCTCAGCAAGTGCGTGCAGCCTTTCTTTTATATAGGGCAGAGACTGGACGGTATTGATCGGATCAGTAGAAAATAGTTGGCGCTCTAGTACATCCTTGGGTGTCTCCCAGTCATGGGCCACTGGCTCGCTGGTATTAACAAGCTGATCATTTCCGGGGCTATCAGGATCAAGGATCTGCACCATGACGCTCGTCCACATTGAGAAGTAATCTTGTAACTTTTGCAGAACAAGATCCTGCATGGGTTGACACAGCTCCATCAGGCGTGTCATCGCCAATAGATTCAGTTTCTGCCGACAGACATCTGCTAGGCGATCAAAATTGCCGAACCACTCGGCGCTAAGCCAAGTCCACACTCCGTCAAGAGGGCCCATAGACGCAAGCACCTCGACAAATATCGCAGGATCGACAACAGCGATACGGGAAAGCATCATAAAGTAATCCGTCAGTGTGAGGGAACCGACGCGACTATGCCTCGCATTAGGCCCAGACGTCTGATGACACTCGTACGCGTCATGGATGCCCTCGAAAATCTTTCTTAGGAATCCTGTCTCCATCATGTCCTGGACTATGAGTCGAAAACCCTGCGCACCTCCCAAATCATAAGAAAATCGCATGTATGCTTCCACATATTTAGTTAGCACGCCCATGAGCTCACGGCTTTTGGAATCTAAGCAGGCCGCCAAGGCTGTGAAGAGAGGTTGTCTCATACGATCTTCCAGCATTGTCCCGGGTGCCAAGATGATGTAGCTTCCAACAATGGACATGAAGTTAAAGGCGTGCTCGTTCTGGTCCGCCAGTATCCGGATCGCTGTTTCTGAGAGACTTAGCAATTCTGTAGACAGAGGAGGTCCGCCTTGTGACAAGATGCTACTCCACAATTCCAGTGCTTCGTCCATGAGATATAAGTATAGTTCGGACTCTGGGTGGGTAGCCTCTGTGATTAATGGAAGCATCATATGCTCGTAACGAAGAGCTGGAGTCTTCATGGACATAACCAGTGTTTGCATGATGGTCAAGACTGCTTGTTTCATCATGAAGTTTAATTCACCGGCCGAAGCCCATATTTCAGGCAGTGACTTCATAATGAAATCACCATATTGATTAACGCTGGAGTCCATTCGCTGAATCAGGCTTCGTGTAGTCTCGAGGATCGCCAGCTTGGTCTCATCGATGTCCACCAGAGTGAGCAAATTCACCAGGCGTTGAAGCACATCTGAAGCGAAAGGTGAAAACATCTCGCCATCGAAACCGAACTCGTCAACAATGGGCTTGAACTGCCTCGCGGCCGTTATCTGGACGACAATGTCGTTGGAAGGGTCATCTGGGTTGAGGAAGTGCCGGAAGATTTCGTAAACCAACGGACGGGACTCCGCACCGATCGTTATGGGAACCCATTCGCTAACTAGGATCGCGATCCGTCGTCTCATCACCTGACATAGGTCACCAGTGTATTGCGCGTCTACCTTAATCGCTGACTTCAGGATCGAGTCGAAGTCGAAGTCTGCTTGTACAATAGGCGCAGCCAAGCCCATTGCTGTGTATACTGCTTCTTTAGCCACAACTTCGGTCCCCGGGGCTTGACAGGTCGCGAAATAAGACAGCAGCGGTGCCAGCAAGAGCTCCTTGTGGTGGGTTAAGATATCGAGAAATAATTTTTCGGCACAGGGCCGAACCTCCCACTCGTAGGCATTGCCCTGGCTTTCTTCTTGTTGCTCCCACTCTTGCGGTTCCTCCTGCCAGGCCTCCCAGTCAGATTGGCGGAAGATTAGCAGGTGTGTGATGATAGTATTGGCCATATGTTTGACGACGTCATCTGTGAAAAGCTCTGTCTTGATATAGCTGATTGCCTGCTGCTGCTCTATTATGTCTTCTTTGGATCGATATCTGATTGTCTGCCGCGGACGATGTACCATTCTCATGCAGCTTCTCATCAAAAGCAGGCCTTTCAATGCCACTCGTTCTATGAGAGGTCCTTCAGTCTTTGATTTGGTATCTCCGGCGCCCCCTTGGCGAATGCCTCCTGACTTGTCGAAGATTTCGGCAAATTTGGCAACTAAATCCCAGTAGGCTCGCACAAGCTCAACGGAACTGGGTAGAGAGGCAAAGCTGCCAGAATGTTGCTCAGCCATCTCTACATGGAGCTTGGTGAACTGAAGGAGATGTTTTCCCACCGTATCAAGGTAATGTTTTGGGGTTGGTGTTTCGGCGTGGATAAAACCAAGAAATTGGCCGAAATGTTTTTGGGAAAAGGCCCAGATCTCCCGTACTGTCTTATCTTTGTGTGGAAACTCATAACCTACTATCAGTAGCCTTCGGAGTATCTTGAAAGCTAAAAGGCTGATTTCCATGTTGTGGGCCAACTCGGATTCATTGCCAGTTCCGCTGTTCAAGGATGCTATCCATGCAGTGCTCTTGGTGTCGTAAATCTGACCAAGTATATGAACCAGTTCGGGCGTGGCGGACTGCAAGGCCGTCTGAGACTTACGCAAGCGTGCACTTCCAAGCTCTTTGACGATCTGTAAAAGCAATAGAAGTCCACCAGGGAGAACCGAGTCGTGGCGATTTATGCCATCTCTGAGATGGGTGATGATATCGTTCAAGGCATTGGGCCACTCTTGGGGGAAGTCGATGCGGACAATTTTGGCAACGACAAGAGCATTGTGTAGGGCCAGCTGTCTATCAGACTCGTTTACCGTGCCTCTGACGAGGTTGGTGCGTATAGCATGCTTCTCTGCAGGTTGGATGGCCTTTTTGATGCTGTGTTGGCGCCAATGGCGGTCAACACCGTTCTTTAGCTGAATAATGGCAAGGAGACGAATTTCGCGAGGGAACTTGTTGTCGAGGAAGACTGCCTAGTAGAGTGAGCATCAGCCAACAAGCCGACAGATCCTAGCATTCAGAAGAGAGCAGGGAAGATCATACTTGCAGTGCTGGGTAGAAATCTGCATGGTCCTCCCAAGACGAGAGCTGCTGCCCAGCAGCCTGGCGCTTGCTGTAGTCGTGGGAGGAGGCAGACTGCAGTGTGCGGCAGAGCTCGACCTGAGAGAGGGGGGTGGCTGCGCCGGGAACCTCAATGGCGAAGTCCATAATGGCGATACTCAGCACGCGTCAGGGTGACACGGGTAGTATGTGACAATAGTTGGCGGTTCGGCGAGAAGCAGTGAAGTGGGATGGGATCAGCTTGGACGCGCCGCGGGGTACAAATCACAGTTGGGCAGCTTTAGCTCCAGGAGACTCAACTATGAGGCAGGGGAGGTTTAGGCAAGATCCTGGACCCTGCGTACCCTGCAAATGCTGGCTAAGTGTCGTGTTAACGTCACTCCCCTCATAACCGACCACCCCCTTCAACCGGACATTCCCCACACACTACACCGAGACCCCTACCTCCCACCTTCAACCACCA
>MU388801.1:0-64170 GCA_022578815.1 Xylariaceae sp. FL0016
CCCCCCCCCCCCCCCCCCCCCCCCCCCCCCCCCCCCCCCCCCCCCCCCCCCCCCCCCCCCCCCCCCCCCCCCCCCCCCCCCCCCCCCCCCCCCCGTTACTCAATCGTCAATATCTGAAAACAAGAGGACTTCGATCTAGTCAGGATGAGTGATAGTCTAGAAGCTTTAGACAATCCTCAAACCAGCGGAGCAGGCACACAACGAGGCCTAGTAGCATTGCCGACGCCTCCCAGCCATCTCCATGATGGTTCGGTCGCCGAAGAGCCCCCTTTTGTCCTTCCCGTGGACCATCCCAACCGCCTAAGATGGATCGCTGAGAAAGAATGGGAATCCTCCAAACCCTACTATGACAAACCCCTGCTATATCTGCTGATAGAGCACCTCGATCCAGAAAACACATCCGCTTTGGACGCCGACACCGCACTTCGCGATGTAGTCGAGGTGTACAGCAGACGAAATGGTGGCAACTCCACCGATGGCTTTTACCCGACACAGAACTTGCGCTGGCCTCACATCGAACCGCCATTGATTCGGGCAGCCGGACGTGGAAGACTACCATGGGTTCGTATCATAATGGAGAGTATTGTTGAGAATGAGAAGCATCCCCGCCAAGAATCCGAGGCCAGAAAGTCAAGCAGTATGAGCAGGAAGAACCTTCGCCGGAACCCGCGGGATGCTGGCGTACCCCGCCACATGATGGGGTCTCATCAAACATGCAAAGACGAGCGGAATGTACCATACTATCACGAGAGGTGCGAGAACGCCCTCGACGCCGCGATCTGCAGCGGACACACAGACATTGCCGAATATCTAGTTACCGAGGGCGTCGAAGATTGGCCCCGCGATAGCACCCACCCACTCGCCTTATACGCAGCTTGTCGCAGCGGAAACGTGAAGGCCTTTAAATACCTCTGTACGCGATACCTCGATCACAAGAGAGACCTGACGCTGGAAATTCGTGAAAGTTGCCTGATGCATTCATGCAAATCTCCGGAACACAACGAATACATCTTCAAAGAGCTTCTCAAGAAAGACGGGACTTTGGTTCCCGAGCTGGATTACGATACGAAGAATTATCGCCACCTGCTCAAAACCATCGCAGCTGGTTGCTCCCAGAACGTAGCCTACTCCTTCTGCCGAATATCTATCTACAGCCAGGCCTGGAATAGTGACGCTGAAGGAGGTGAGACGAAGGACCCAGACAAGACCGGATGGCGTATGGTGCTCGAAGAAGCAGGTCAGAAGGACAGTATGCTGCGCATCGTAAAGAAAATATACAACGAGGTACTTGATGATCCGACCAGGGAAGAAACGGAATGCTTCAAGAATACTCTCGTGGGTGCCGCGTAGGGGGAGGCGAAGGTGCAAAGGGTGTTAAGAAATGGACACGCACTCAAGGTCTATGTGACGAAAATGACCTTTGAGCCATGACCTTATTCAAGCATCTCGACGTTACGACGAGTACCCGGGAGAAGTAGTGTATATGAATATATAAAGCTTGCCATCACTTTCATGTTATCTATGTTGTGCTGACCACAGGTCTACCAGAGGCCCCTGAATTAGCTCAGGAGTTCCTTGATGTCTTCTACTCTCTGGAGCTTCTTCTCCTCATCTGACATCATCCCTAGTGATGTGGCACTAAGTGCAACCGTTAGCCAGGAATAGTCCAACCAAATGATGGAGTCAACTTACATAAACTTCTTTCGATCTTGAACCCTGAGCATCCGCTGCTCGACACTATCTGTAGTGATGAAACGATATACTTTCACCTCGTCCTCCTGACCCATACGGTGAACACGGTCGATAGCTTGCGCCTCGACCGCAAAGCTCCACCAAGGATCCATCATGAATACGCGTTTGGCCTGTGTCAGGTTGAGTCCAACACCTCCAGCCCGCAGACTGATCAGAAGTATAGTGAACTGATCAGACTCTTTGAAGTCTTGGAGCACAGCTGCTCGCGTTTTCTGGTTAATCGACCCGTCCAAGCGAAGGAATCGCATATTGGCCTTGGCAAGAGCTGGCTCGATTAGAGACATGAAAGATGTGAACTGGCTAAACACGACGGATTTCATGCGAGGGTTCTCTCGACGAACATCGCGCAAATGCTTCATCAAGGCAACCACTTTGGAGGAGGATTCGTTAACACCAAGACGTTGCAAACTGATTCTCGGCGAATTGTTGAAGGCGTTGACCTCCTCGTCGTAGCGAACAACTTCGAAAAGATCGCGAGTGTTGAGAGGCTCGCGACAGTTGAAGCACCTTGGGGTCTCATGTCGATCTGTGCAACGCTTGATATAGTCCAGCAAGCATTGCTTACAAGCGGAGTGCCAGCATCCTGATACAAGCTGATCGATCATTGGTTCCTCGGCACAGACAGGACATTCATTGGCAGCTTCATCTCTAATTTGCTCCAAGACGTGGGCACCGAAAGCATTGGCATCCTTTCGATCACCGGTTGTGTCAGTAAAGCGCTCGATCAAAGACTGCAGATCCATATCATCACCAAGACCAGCAGCTGCATCGGCCTCAGCGCCAGCAACCTCCTCATCCGCGATGGTGTCTTGATTGCGGACTAGAATAGGGTGACAACAGGCTTGCCTTAAGCGAAGAATTTGCGCAAAGATTGTTGTGTAAGCCTTCATGACTGTGCCCTTCTCGACATTTGCTGAGAAGGTCCGCTTAGCTCTTGTGAAGACATAATCGTAAACATTGCGCTCAGCTTCAGACATCTCGACATCAACGATCTCGACTGTTTTGGGAGGTAAAGGTACCAGACTTTGTATCGTTAGTGAGAACTCGGGTCGAAGAGTTTGGGCAACAACTTACGGCTTCCCGTCAGGGGTCTTCATCTCCTTGGTCCTTCGCATTACTAGGGGCTCTAATACTGTTTGGACAACATCCAGAGCTCGCATGAAGTCTTTGGATTCGAAGGGAACAGTGATAAATGTCCGCCAGAATGAGAAATTATTCCAGGGTTCCACTCTCAGGAAACGCACCAAGCTGAAAAGGTCTTCAAGGCGGTTTACAATCGGTGTACCAGTCAATGCCCACCGATGCGTGGCTAGTAGTTCATAACAAGCCTTTGCTGTCTTCGATTGTCGATTCTTGATCGTATGAGCCTCGTCAAGGATAATTCTAAAAAAGTTAAGGGAGAACAGGCCTGAGTGAGAGTCCCGACTACCATTGCGTGACGCTATCTGGCTGAATTCCGATAGAACCACACCATAGCTTGTGATGATGACGTCTGGGGCCGCAGCAAGATTGGTCTCACTGCATAGCGCTTGGAGGTTGCTGATCTTGTCGTTGCCATAGTAGACAATGGACTTCAAGGTGCCTTCTTTCGAGGCGTTTTCAGCTTCACTCTGCCATTGCGCCAGGAGCGACATTGGCGCAATAACAAGAGTTGTTTTGGGCGCATCAATTGTGCCATGTAAGCTAGATGACCTCGACAATAATGGAGGTACTCTCCTTACGGTATCAGGATCTTTGCCCACCACCTCGGACTTACGTGAGTGAATTAGACTGAGCATCTGGATTGTCTTGCCTAGACCCATTTCATCTGCCAATATACCCCCTAGACAGTGTTGTTCCTGTTCGGGAAATTCCAGAGACATCTCCCCCGAATACGGGTTCACGTAGAAGCTGTCTTGGCCCTCAACCTGTGGCAAATCTTTATCATCCACATCTTTCAGCGGCCAGGCGTAAGCTTCCCAAAGTGGATGCATAGATGCTTCTCGCACTTCATTCTTGAGGTCTTTTTCTTTCGAAAGCATCCAATGTAGTGATTGCTTCTGGTATGGACGGAGCGTCATGGCAAAGGTGTCAGGCGGTTCCGCCTCTGGTGTGTTGAAATCAAAAGATTGAGCTTTCTTGTAAAGCGCATCGAGTTGGCCTTGTTCGAGCTCTTCGCCATCTTCGGCATCATCCGGTGGGGGAGATGATCCTGGAGTGTCCCTATTGACAATGAGTATAATATTAAGGGATCTGTATCGTAGTGCCAAGCACTTACCGACTGTTCACCTTGGAAGCGTCCTTGGCCTTCTTGTCGTCCATCTCGGCTGCCTCAAGAAGACCTTGTCTAGCCTTCGCCGTTGTAGCTGTGCTGCTCCTCGTTGGGGATAGATTGATCTCCTGGAACAGTTTCACGAGCGCCACCTGCCGCAGCCGCAAACTTCGCTCCTCGGATGTCTCTTGTTCCTCGAAAAGACCAGTCGAGCGATTTTCTGCTAGTTTGAAACCCGCTTCTTGGAAGGCGGACCTTTTGAGGAAGCTCCGCAGCTGTAGAAAAACAGTGTCGTTGGTTCGCAGTCTCTCAGGCGCAAAAACGCAAGTGCCTTCAAATGTGCAAACCCCTTGATCCATAAGTGAAGATACCCAATGTGCAGTCTCTTTTCCCAATCTCCCTATCTCAGTGCCCTTGCTGTCGGTGAAGCGCACGATTACATCAACTCTTCTGGCCGATGCCAAACTAACACGAGGCATTGAAATCGGAGCTCCTGGCTTGCCTATGGGCCTGGTGACTGGTTGTACTTTTTGACGCTCGATCTTGACCGTATCGCCGTACTTCAGCAGGTTTACACCGCTGCGAGTCGCCCAGCCTTCAGCGCCAAACGCCCCAATGTATCGACTATCCGGCATCGAACGCGAGAATCGAGCCTGAGGAGGTGGTGGTTCGGGTGTTTTCGAAGAGTCTATCGATGGGGCATGCGATATTGGAAATGAAACGAAGTTCTTGACTGCTGCAGGGTGCTTGCGGTAGTTCTTCCATGTACCATCGTAATACATGTTGACAGCCCTTTCCAGGCTATTACCGCAGCGGCTGCCTATGATAGCAAGCATTTCAGCATCGAGTTCGTTACCAACAAAGCTTTGGAATGCGACCTGATCAAAGGGCATGGAATCGCTGGGCGGAGCAGAGGCCACGGGTGCGCCATCGCCTTTGGCTCGAAATGGGACAACAGGGACATCTTGGGTCGGCTCCTCTGCTACAGGCGATCGACTTTGTTGGCTTATTGGAGTTGGGTCGCTTCGACCATTCTGAGGCTCAGCAAAGAACCGCGCCCTTTTGGCAGGTGGTTCTCCAGAGCCATACAAATCCATGACAGTTGATGGCCGAGGGGATGCGATCAGAAGGGTGGCGACAGAGTCTAATGGCCTATCGGTTCGTTGTGGCTCAATGTTGTGAATTATTCAGAAAGAGCAAAGCGACTGACATGCTAGACTATGTGCGCACCACCTCCATGCCAGCTTTCCAGAGAAGGTAAATATTTTGGATTGGGAGCCTATAAATTTTGTGAGGGGACTGTCGACGCGCACATGCAGTAGGTACCTTAGCAGTTGCCCGCAGCGTACCTAGAGTTACAGTGAAGAGACGCGTCTCTCACAGCGCCTTCAGCACAGGTCATCACCTGACCGCGTTTCTCCAGCTCTGCTGTCTAGGCGTGTTGATTGGTTCAGCTCTGATTCAATTAAAGGCCCTTCCAGGGGACCTTTCTTAGAGATCATGCTGATGTCATTTGCCTTAGGTACCTAATCTAATCAACCTTCCACTTGACTGCTAGGTACCTAGGTACCTGTCTGCCTGTGAGAAGCACCTAAGCTAAGTACCTATGTACCTAGATACTGTAGAAGGGCAGCCAGCTGGGACTGATAACATCATGGGCAGGTTTCTTATCAATATCAATATCCCAGCTACCTCACTGATATTTCTGTGCTAGCAGCCCTCAATATCACCCAGACTGTTGTAATCCGTTTGCTCACACAAGAGTAAAGCTGATGTGATGGCTTGTTCGTAAAACTAGTCTCTTCTAATGCATCGTGCGATTCGAGCGCGATCTGGCCTACCATGGCCCAAAGCTCCTAGCAATGCATCGCGAAGGAGCTTCGTTACCAACGCCGACGTCGAGAAAGCCCGGCAATACTGTGTCGCGCAGCTGAGGTATGTTGCCTGGCTGTGTTCCCCCGTATAGCATGGTCTAAACGTACCAGGCAGTCAGATTATGACTCGTACTTGATTCGAAACTTCATACCCAAATCGAAACAAGATGCCTACGACGCATTCCGAGCCCTCAACCTCGAGCTCGTACGCCTCCCCGAGCTTGTGTCGAATCCCACTATTGGACAGCTGCGCATGCAATTCTGGAGAGATGCAGTAAATAATACATTTGCTGGGAGGCCCCCAAAGGAGCCTATCATGATCCTATTGCACAGGGCCTTGACAGAACTTGCGGAGACTTCGCCCGGTGCCAGTCCGTCGTCCATCAAATTCTGGCTACTCAGGCTCATCAATACACGCGAAAAATATATGGATAACCGACCCTTCACCAGTGTGGTCGCCCTCGAGGAGTACGCCGAAAACACATATTCCACCCTGATGTACTCTACCCTGGCGGCCTTGTCCGTACGTTCCATGCATATGGATCACCTCGCCAGCCATATAGGGAAGGCCTGTGGTATCGCCGCCGTTGTAAGAGGTACTCCGGTTCTGGCTGCACCCGCACCGCCAGTTAAATCTCCCAATGGGACCGACGTCGGCGGTGGCAGAAATCCTGTCTTGCTCCTACCTCTAGACGTGATGGCCGAAACAGGTGTCAAGGAAGAGGACGTCTATCGCCAAGGACCCGAGGCGGAGGGCTTTCAAGACGCCATTTTCAAAGTAGCTACGCGTGCTCACGACCACCTCATTACCGCCCAGGAGATGTTGAAGAACCTTCATGCCGGCCAGAGCCCTGGCCACGAATACGAGCATCAGGGCGAAGAAGAGCACGAATATCCAGAAGTATCAACTGGGAACGATGCTTTCAAGGCCGACATGCAGAGAGGATTTGGTGTTCTCCTGGAAGGGGTACCAGCTGGTGACTATTTGTCACGTTTAGAAGCTCAGAACTTCAACCCCTTCTCAGTGAAGAGTAGTTGGAAATTGCCGTGGACTTTATGGCGTGCCCACAGATCACAACAAATATAGACCATAGTTGTATTATCACCCTGTATCAAGCATTGTATTGTTGCCTGCGGCATCATCGCGCCTCCAGCCTGAGAAGGTGCTCAGATCTGAGTGATGGAATTCCAGGTCATGCATCAACCGATGTAGTGGTTCGTCTATAACAGCTGCTTTCGTGGTGGAATCACAGCATTACTATCTCTATATGCCTGAGCGTAACAGTTTAAATGCATAGTGTATCCTCTATATTAGTACTCGTCTTCCTTAACTGCGCGATTTCATATGCAGGAATCTTTCCAAGGGGGCCTATGAAATTCACGCAGCGTTCCACACCAAGATAGACTTACTATCTGAGAGCAAGCCTCTGGCAATTAATAAGCGACTGCTTTATCATCACCACAACCTGTCTAATAAGACAGTGTGGAGGAAACCTAGAATTGCCGTTTATAGGCATTATCTCAACTATCAATATTAGCTATTACAACTTCTATATGCAAGTTGAATATACTTCTTTTGATCAAGTTGGAATTTTTTGGGTTCCGGAGCTGACGAGATCTGATTCACGGCGCAGGTCCATTTACATGACTCTAATGCTTGTACTCGGCCACAAAACTCGTGAAACGAGTGGTTCTGAGGCTTGGCGGAAACTTCCAGCTTACTCCTTGAGATGCAGCTCCAATTATGTAGAATGTACCTGACAACGGCCTGATCTACTTCCCATGATTATAAATGTGTGAGGAGGTTATAGTTCATCAACCGCCGTTTTCTACACTCATCTAGGACGATCTACATCGAAAGGACTCAAATCTATCAAGCATACCTACGAAATATCACATAGACGTGAAAGAGCCCACCAGAGAAGCATCTTAGACCACTCTGAAGAGCCCTTAAATCCAATTGACCGAAGGCGGCTTTGCCCGTTTTCCTTGAAACGCGGCATTTAAGACCTTGCGCACTATATACACATAAAGAGCACCGTTTCTAGATGTTGCCATTCCTTATACAAGCCCTAACTTCACCTTGATGAAAATGGTACTGCTGCCCTCTTGCGGCTACCATCAGAGGCTGTTCAAGATATAGTAACAAGATGGTTGTGATTTGATAGGTACTGCAACATTGTATAAGAAGCCATGTCGTCGTATGGTTTTAACAGCTCAATTGCAGATGCACTATGTACAAGACGGGAGCACTTATTTTGGGATGAGTCAACGTCTGGACCAGTAGCGTCTTTCCCGCTTAATCAACAACCTGCTAGAACATGAGTGTTACCAGTATTCTGAACAATCCGTTTTCCTGTGCTTTTCGCCGGTATTTTACGTACATCTCAATAAGTAGAGATCATATATCACATTTCATTGCCTAAGTACTTAGTTATCCAAGGAACGATCAGGCTTGGTCATTATACGTGGACAGCTCCATGAAGAAAATAAAATAAAAACCTGGCATTGTCTTTTCGAAATCTTGCTGTCGATCCATACGTTTAGTCTTTTTGTAGGAAAAGTACGTGGACTAGAATGCGCATTTTGTCGACAGGCTTAACTACTGAATCTGAGGACATACATCAGCGGTGTCATTTGATTCATTGGCTGAATGCCGTACGAGATGAGTACTGCTTCCCAGGCGAAATTGCCAGAGAATACTAAGTGGTTGAGGTCACAGATAGCAATGCGATATAGAGGAAATCGTGAACTGCGTGGGCACAGACAACCATTCGAGGTCAAACCATGAGTCTAGCGGTGGAAATAGGACTCAAGGCGGCCGATGTAGAGATACTGCGCGACGGCAGCAACATTTTGGCTAACCCTCGCTGTGAGATGCTTTGGACCGGTGATCACTTCATTACCAATAGACCAGCAGAACAGCTCAAGACCCGCACAAGCTTCATAGCTTACCCCCGTCTTGCCCACCCCGTACCAGTCGAGGCATTCTACTTACCCAAGATTTACGTACTCGTACCTGACGATCCACCCCCAGCCCCAGCGTCCAGAACCATATGATCTGACCTCTCCCCGCCGCCTCCAAACTGGGAGAAGTACATATGTATCTCTCCCTAAAGTTGAAACACCTGTCCGCGATGAAGGCCGCTGGCTTCCGACGGCGGATCCCGCACGGCCGGGTCCGTCTCGTTGTGCCAACAGGTCTTTCACCTACCGTGTGTCGCGGTCCCTATGTAGCACGTAAGGCATTGGTGGATGATTCGCTATTCCCCTTAGGGCCGGAAAAAAAAAAACCAGACTATGGCCACAAAGGTCAAGCCTAACGTATGATGAAAATCCCCAAAGTATGCGAATATTCCCACCACTTCACCGCCGGCTAGGCACGCCGCCAAAGGCACGGCTCACGACACCGGCGCATCGGAAGAGTACCGGTAGTCTCTGCGTCGTCTCTGGAAGGATTGCCAACAAGCAGCACTGAAATGGCATCCTGCACCTCTTCGGCTCAGAATGCAATTTTTTTTGAAATCGGATAGAAATGAGCACGACTCCACCATGGACTCGCGAAACCCGCTCGTCCTACTTCGGCGGAGACATCGGACCGGTACTCGGGGTCACTTGCCGAAACTCAAGAGCTGAGACTAGTAACTACCTGCTGGGGATTCACTCACGGCAGAACTTTGCGAACCTTGATGATGACCCGAGTACATGATGGCGCCATCACACACATACACACCACCGCCTGAAGTATCGGACCGCGCGTAGTGAGGATGAGGCTCAACACGTACATACTAGGTTTGAGAGAACCCGAACTAACACGCCGCGGGGCGTACGTGTGGCGCCAGGGACGCGACGCTGTAGTTCTCGTAGGGTAACCGTTGGGTAACGGAAACGGTGGTTCGAGGCAAGAACGCTTTGGACGGGGCCTGAGGTCTTCCTGGACTGTAGCTATGTAGTCGCTGGCATGTCGTATGATAGGTCTATCCATCATTTACTAGCTCGTTAGAAACGATCTAGGATCGAGCAGTTCCTAGCCAATCGAGTCCAGTCGGTCCAGTACCTATGTCATGTCTGCGCGTCTCGAATGTTTCGCACCACGACTCTCATCGGTTGAATCTAACCGACAGATTCTAGAATCCATGACGATGAGATGCGATGTCTGCCATCTCACGTTTCCAGCCCCCGTGTACCACAATACACAGGATTTTCCTCTTAACTGCGCCTCGTGTTGCGGCGTAATGGTACCTTTCATTGACACGCTGCGTCGGCTCTGGGTTTGCGCGAGAGTAGTAGCTGCCTCCGCGGAGATGCAGGTCCCAGTCGCTGTGACGTCTGCTCTTTCATCACCGATCCCCGCCAGGGGTCATCTGCACATGTCAGGCGCCTCAAGCCACTCCCCCAACCATGCGGGGTCGCTCTGGGTTGGAGAATCCTGGGGAGGGACTGAGGGGATCATTCCGTTAGTAGAATACGGCAAAGTGAAGCCCTCCAAACTTTTATGCCGGCTTTTTTTTTTTTTTTTACCAGGTCGAGCACCAATGCCACGGTGACTGTATCGTTGTACAAATTCATGTATTTGGTTGTCTATCATCCGTTCACGCAAAGCATTCATCTTGTAATTCGACTTCAGGATAGTTTTGGTCAAGATATGTGAATCATGATCGTTACATTGAAGTTTTCAAACAGTACTTATGGTACTGGGCCACTGAGAGGCTACCGTAGGTATCTATGGGTATGTATGTGCATGTGCAATTCGTTTCCATCACCGAATTCTCTATGGTGATCGTAGCGCCAGACTCCTTGAATCACCATCTATATCCTCGGGGCTGCGTATGGCCACCGATATCTCTTAAAGCAGATCATCCGCTCCGCCATAAAGTCGCGCCGGGGGGTATAGTTGTTGAAATCCACTAATAAATCAATACTCCTTCCCATCTGCCGTCATGTGAACTCCGTCTGTGAATGCATTTTCTTCTGAAACATAAGCCATGAGGTCAAGGGAGCGTACATAGGCTCACGACGCCCATGTTGAAGGTGTCTCTTCGTAGGCAGGACTGTCACCCCTTGCCTCCTGGCTCACATCTTGGCTGCGCCTGTCAGATCCAAGTAAATCCTCCACGCTCCCGTACTCAAGCTCCCTGAAATAGCCGGGCGGGCTGGGAGGCACGTCCTGGTAGATGGGCGGTGCCTCGTTGTCCCAGCTGACGCCCAAGCCCGCACGCTCCGTGAGGACGACGCCGAAGTGCATGCGCAGGATGCGCGCGACGCCGGTGGGCGTGACGTGGCGCGGCTGGTTCAGGGGGGAGTACTCCTGGACGACAACCATCTCGACGACGAGCTGGTGGGTGATCTCGGTACCGTCGTTGGACTTGACGTCGCAGACGGCCTTGGCGCCGGGCGCACACTTGTACTCGATCTCGGTCTCGATGTTGCCGTTGGGGCTGTAGTCGCTCTTCCACCCGCTGTGCATGTCGGCGTGGGCGATGGTGCGCGCGTCGGTGCGCTTGTGGCCCTTCTTGGCGGGCGCACCCGTCTCCGGATCCTTGGGAGAGTGCTTGTCGCAGGCCGGCGCGACGGTGGTCAGGTTCTCCTCGAGTTTCCAGGACAAGCGCTTGAGCTTCCAGTACTCGACGCTCTTGGCATCGACATTGTGCTTTACAATACCCTCCAGGCGTAGGTTGAACTTGTTGCCGCCGATGGGGTGCACGACCTGGTCGTAATGCACGCTGGCGGTGATGTTGGTGGGCGGAAAGATGCGCACGCTGTGATGCGGCACCTCGGGCACGGGAAGCGAGCGTCGCACATCAATGTTCTTGAAGAGCTTGATGGCGGGACCGGTCTTGGGCTTCACTTCGGCGGTGAAGTCGTAGGAGACGGACATGATGGAGTTGTCCGTCGTTGCTGGCAAGTGGCCCTCTAAAAGCACCGAAAAGGGGAATTCGTGCGTTCCTATTATTCTCGTGTAAGTCGCGTGGGTCATTCGCTTGAGAGTGAATATACGAAATGCAAGACTTACTCTTGGAGAGCGCCGTTGGCTCGGTCAATAATGTCCACTTCTTCAGCACCGTCTTCTGATTTGCGCAGTCACGGCAGTGGCTGTTGAATGGTCGCTTCTGCGTGACATGAATTTCCAGCTTGGCCTCGAAGCTGTCTACTTCAAAGGCATCCTCCTTGACATCCAGCACCAACTGACCGGAAACCAAAGCGCCGGTGCTATTCTCCGTATCGCCGTGCAAGACAGCTGGCGGAGACTCAATCTTCCAGCCAAGGGATGCACTGTTGTGGTGGGACTGCTCCTTGTGTGCCTTGGAGCTGCCCAAATGGAGGGGCAGCCCCGGGAAGCTGAGGCGGTGGTGCTCCTTGTGCTTGTGATCCTTGTGCTTGCCCGAATCCGGCATCTTGACTGCTGGTGCCGTTGATGGAGCTGTGGTGGTGTGATCCTCGGCGGATTCGTCTATAGAAGAGGCGTAGGAAGAAGTCCGGGTGGGCCGTTCTCGCGAGGTCTGCCGTGAACGGGCGTGGGGACTGCTTCTGCGCTGGACCGAGGCTTTGATGTGTTGAATGTTGTCGTTGGACGACCGGAAGAAGTCTACAACGCGGTGTGGCATCTTGGCGTATGAGGTAGGTCAGGCGTCTCTGTGGACCGTCAAGTCGCACCTGGTGACTTCGTCCCTAATAAATTGAGTCGCCTGGGTGCTAGTGGAGCGACGATTAGGTTCCGAGAGGTGTGGCGATGAGTCGCCAACGTCCCCGAATCGGAGCTCAGGAACAGGCCTAAAAAGGGTTAAGAAAAAGTCTGGGGAAACGAAAGTGCCCCTGTCGTAGCGCCAGCTGAGCAAAATTTAGGTGATCTGCTGTCCTGCTACTGCCAACCTGCCTATGACGCTGGCTTCCTTGCTTCCGTGCTCGTTTCCTTGCTTGGATGCTGTTTGTTTGTTTGCTTGCCAGTCGATCTGGAAAAGATTTTGGCAATTCTCGCAGAGAGTGGTTCTGATCCCCCTTTTGACCGTTGGTCGTAACTGAATTCCACAGGTGAGATTCTTAGGCCAACAGTCGGAATCGGTTGCGACGTCGGAATGCCGGCCAGATGATGAGAATGTCCGTTTTGGGCGGCGTGATCGCTGACTTTGGCTCTCTGATTGGCTCGAAACTCTGTTGAGTCGGTGTGAGTCGAGGCAGTGTGTGTTGCAATGTCTGTTGCTGACGCTGACGCAAAGATGCAGGCAACGTCGGGCTGGAAAGAGATGATGATTCCAAGCTCTTCGGAGTGATGACCTTGTACCTTTGGGTCTCAATCCCTAGAATATCGCTGTTGTTGTTATTTCGTGATGGACTGTGCCAGTGCCAGTGCCGTCATGTAAGTCGTTTCGTACTAAGTCAGGAACAGAATCTCAGACTGGAACCTTGGGGTTCTTATAACAGATCTCACGTGGAAGAACTTTGCATCATGAATCGCGAAGATCGTATGAGAGAGCACACCATTCTTTCTAAACCTGACGGGGATCAAGCTAGTTATTATGTATTTCTTGCGCCTGAAAAGAAAACCTTTTGCACCTGTCGTGATTCACTGCCCTTTCCATCAGGTAATTATGTGTCATGGATCCAGCGTCTGGAGACCCAACGGTACCGGGCCGGTCAGAGCGCTAAATTTGCAGGTGTGACAGGTCTAGCAGGTACATACCTAAGTATTCTCCAGGGCCTCTCGCGATCCAGCAAGTCCAGTCATGTGCTGTGTCCTTCCACCATTCCAGCGGTCAAGAACGCCCTGAGGCTCGCTCCTTCGGGCCTAGAGGGAGGGGGACGACCGTGGCGGCTCAATTGATGTTTTTTTTGTCCCAGCTCTTCCCAGCGGGGCTCCTAATGTGATGGGAATCCTGTCTTCTGATTTGTTTTGCTACTCTACTCAATATTCGCCTCGAATGCATCGATGCATCGTGAACTATGACGGCCTGCTTGGATCAACTCTGGCCAATCCCCCATTGTGTTTCATGGCCAATCCAGCATGTGAGTGCATGTTCTGAGCAGTTGTTGTTATTACCTAGTGTTCTTTGGAATCGTCTTTTACCGTCATCGGATAAACTGTATTCGTAAGATAGGCACCGCACCTACAGTAGACTCGAGCTCGGCTCAGTACAGCTTATTACGGAGAGGAGATTACCTAGTGCATACTGGTGGTGTTGAGAGGTGTTTGCTTCTCCAACACACATGCGTTTGGTATCGAGCAAACGGCTATTTTGGGTCCTCTCTAGCGGCCACGACTGCACACAGGGACCCTGTGCGCCGTTTGCGCCTCCCCAGTAAGCGTCCACGAGTGCTCGGGATCTGCTGACTTATAGATGAGATGCAGATCCGGGTGTGAGCCGTGACTCAGATACACCATCGACTACCATACAACCTACATACAACGCTACTTACCCGGCCAGCCAGCCAACCAGCGAATACTATCAACACCACGTCTGTTCTCGTGACATGTTTCAGCAAATGTGGCAAGACATGGAGATGAATTCAGTGTAAAAGGCCATTGATTCGCAACGATTATTCCTAACGATTCATGAGCTACATGGACACTGCAATGCTAGTGTCAATGTGTTGATGGAGTTCAGTCTACACTCAGACGTGCTGTGGATAGCGGCAACGCAGGTCACTGAAACTTCCGGTCAATCAAATAACTTGGCATCTATACATGTGAACCTATGGAAAGGGGTCCACCGGAATGAAGCCATCGTGAAGGTGTGAGAATGTTTTTTTTGCAACATACGAGCCAAGTGGACGGGAGGATCGGGCTCCAGCTCTAAAGCGGACCGCGTTACTCGATCGTTACCCTATAGAATCCACTGACGACGCATGTACTTACCTCAAGCGACTTGACACCACGATGAGGCTCCATTGAAGGGCGAGTCTGGAAGAATCCTCCAAGGCAAGTGGGGTGAAAATGTGGTTCAGCATTGCGGCCATCAACCACCTTGATGAGAGCAGTACGATTGCTGCTGAAAGACCCTGATGATGATGTTTTCTGGTAAACCCAAATCGACGAGATCCTAACGGTAGGTGAGTAGGTATGGATGTATCCTCATAAGGCACAAGGGCTGTCGTCATGCATGAGCACCCTGTTGAACCTAGCAAGTTTTGAGGTCTTATGCAAGGGACTGCGGATACATCTTTGCACTTACCTTGCAGTACGCAGAAAGAAGCCTTGCTGAGCAGCCATTGCCATGTCCGTTGCCGTCTCGACTCCTGAAACACCATGAGAAGGTCGCGGAGCTTGCGGCGATCACGATTGCCAAGGCGATACTGGGCTGAATCCATCCAGAAGTTTGTGGAAGATCGGCTGGGATTCGTCGGCATAGACGTGCTAGGTTTGCTACCTGTTCTCCCTACCCAGGCCCTACCGACCAGCGTAACAAGCCAGTGGGGGCGATGATTCCACGCCGTCACGGAGTCAAGGACCCTGTGGAGCAAAGCCGCCTGTCAAACAGAGACTGGAATAAAATTCTATCTGGCTCCGCCGCGAGCGCTAGGAAGCCGGTTTTAGAAGGTAGGAACAATTTCGTCCTTCACCTTCGCGGTGAGGTGCTGCTACTGCAAGTAATAGAACCGCAGCTTTCCGTCGGCTCCACATCCCAGGAAAATTTCTCGAAGCTCGTGATGGCTCTCACCTTGGTTTCCCGCGGCTGAGAGCTTGGAAGGACTTGCCTTTTGGGTAAACGCCTGCGGGCCAACATGGTACTGCTTTTAATTGTGCCAAAGGGTAGCTTCGGGGGTCCTGACGACGCTATTGCGCTGACGGCTCGCAAAGGGCCTCCTGGCATGAGGAAGAGCACGACCGTTTAGAAGCGCGCTGCCTTCGGATCTGCCCGAGACTCTTTTGTCGTGGCACTGATCGACTTCGACTATCGTAGTCGAATAGAATGTGGTATAACACCACATTGTCTCGATAGCCGAGCTTATCTTATGCGTTGTTCCTTGAGCAGTAAGATGTCAATTATCTTTGATATGAATTGCACATGATTAAAGTCAACGGCATGATGAGATTCTCTGCATCATGAATCGGGCGCCATCCTACCACGATTCTACCGCTCAGCCTTCATATACCTAGATGACGCCGCAAGCCTCCATATATTATGCGCAAATATGTCTGTAAATATCACAACCATCCATCATACTTCTTTACTTGTGCTTATTTATCTTATTTTTATATTTATACACGGCAGAACAACTTACGGAGGGCATTCAAGTACCATGATAGCCTCGTGCCAGATTCTTCCTGGCTTTTACGATATGGCAGCCAAGCAATATCATCCGGGCATGCCTATCTGTCCCTCCAAGTCAAGTATGCGGTAACCGAGACACCAGTTAAAAGAGAGATAATATGCCGGACCATTTCACACGAAACCGACATGCTGAGATGCTGAAATACATGAAAGATTATGCGAAAACCAGAAATCTATTGGCCTATGGTCTATAACATGTCCATGCCTGATCGCTCAGTAGCTTGTGTCTTATTTATATTTTCAAAGAATAAACCGAGGTCCATCCATGAAATCAAAGGCAAAGAACGCCATGAACCGATCTATCCATCCCATGCAGAAAACATAATACGAGACAGCCGCTCTCAGCAATCCGGGACACTGACCGGGATATGCAGCGGTACACTGGTTGCGAGCCCACTGAGACTCGTTTCCTTGAACTCATTCCGCATGCCCTGTGCAGTGAGCCGCATGGCCCGGATCGCATCGTCCAGACTGACCTTCTGCGTCCCTGCCTCGCTGCTCAGTGCCAGATTTGCGCTGCTGATAGCCTTGATGGCTCCCAGCGCATTTCTCTCAATACACGGGGCCTGTACCAGACCGCCGATCGGGTCGCACGTCAAGCCCAGGTTATGCTCGATACCAATCTCGGCAGCCTGCTCAATGGTCTCGGGTGACGCGCCCATGCACGCGGCGAAGGCACCGGCGGCCATGCTGCATGCAACACCCACCTCGGCCATGCAGCCACCCTCGGCAGCAGAAATGGTAGCGCCACGCTTGTAAAGCATGCCAATAGCGGAAGCAGTCAGCAAGAAGGTGAGGATGTCGCGGTCCGGGTCATCGCTGACGAACTCAACCGTGTATTTGAGAACGGCGGGAATTATACCAGCTGCACCGTTGGTCGGCGCAGTGACAATGCGGCCGCCAGCTGCGTTCGTTTCATTGACAGCCATTGCGTAGACAGTCAAATAATCCATCGCTGGGAGTGTTGTGCGCCGCTGTGGTGAGGGTAGAATAGGGTGGTAAAGGGACCCATGAACACGGGACAGTCCGCGTTTGCCATTCGTCCCCCTTCGGCTGACTGCCGTTGGGGCGCCCGACTTTGGAGTTTCTGCCAAACTTGTCGGCGTTGAGGGTTGCTTGGCATCCTTTTCTGCTGCAGAGGGAGACGAGAGTTGGCCCTGATATGTCGATGTGCCAGATGTTTGTGTGTGCGAGGGATAGAGACCTCTGGTCAGTCGTCGGTAGAGAGCTGGTGCGCGGCGGTGCAATTTGAGAGAACCAGGTAATGTCGTGTCTAGGGGGGCTTGGACGCCTTCTAATATGCTCTGATCCATGACTTCCCAGATACGGAACAGCTTCTCCATGATTTCCTCATCTGTATAGCCATTGCTCTTCTCATTCTCATACACCAGCTGAGCAATCGTCAAATTGTGCTTGTTGCATAGCGCCAGTAGGCTCTGAGCATCACGAAATGCGTACCGAGGGCTCTGGGCACTGGTATCTGTGCTTTCGGTCTTGTGATCTGCAGGGGCCGATCCAACAGATGAGCTCGCCCCTGCCACGTCCACCAAAGCCGTCGCGTCGTCGCCGTCCTCCTGAAGCTTCACCCCAGACCCAGTTCGTCGATCACCTGCGGCATCCGCTCGCCTGATTTCCTTGTAAAACATGTTCTCTGCCAAATCGGCCGGATGCCCACCACTGCCTTCGGCCTGAAGCTCGTTGCCATCAGGTAGTGAGCTTTCTGGGGCAGGCTTGGCTGATGCTGAAGTCGAGGTTGAGAGCGCCCCGTTGACTACGAAGCCACCACCGACACTGAATAGGTCGTTGGTCGCCAACATGTTCCCGTCCTTGTCGAAGACGGTGAAGCGCATACCATTGCTGTGTAAGGGCAGCTTCTTCCCCCATTGCCACTTGAAGTCCTTGTCGTAGTCGAAGTCGATTTCCTTACCCTGGTCATCAGGTAGACCATGGCCCAAGTGCAGCTTCTTCAAGGTCTTGATATCCGCGAAGCGCGTGGGCACATACGCCGTATCAACGGATTCCACATCTGCACTCTCCAGGCCGAGCAGTAATGCCGAGGGTGTCATGTGACCCTCACCTGTCAATGCCAGACTCCCGTACACAGACACATGAATCTTCTGCACGCTCTGCAGTAAGCCAGCCTCGATCAAGTCGGTGATGAAAATGTTGCCCGCTCTCATAGGGCCCACTGTGTGCGAGGAGGACGGCCCAATACCGATGGAGAACAGGTCGAAGGCCGAGATGACAGCGTGCTCGTGGTCGGCTTCGCTGTAGGTGCCTGTATCTTGCTCGTCGCCATCGTTCGCATTAGATCTGGTCCCGCTGATGTGCCGGGTTTGCGCCACTTGTGGCCATGTTCCGACTGCTGCACGGTGAAGGCGTAGCTGATGTCTCGAGACGGTACTGGCACCATGAAACCAACTGCGCGCCAGGACTGGCGACGGAAGCCGGGAACGACATCCCACTCGACCAAGCCGCTGTATTGCTGCACGGTTCATCGTGATGCCTCAAGCTAGGTGTTAAGCTGATGTGCTGACGTTATCTTGAGCGGTCTGCACGGTGAGTTGCGGAGTTGGCGGTCTCTAAGGACGACGGCCGTGCCCTCGCTCGACCGCAATCGGCCTGTGTTTTAGTACGAGAAGTGAGATAGCTTTAAGCTGTTATGAATGATGATATTTATACGTAGTAGCAGCGAGTGATGTGCTATTGCCAGCTATTCGAAATGGTAGTCTGCTGCGAGCCAAGCCGATGGCAGTACAGCCAAAAGCGAAGCTCCTTGATAGCGAGCTCGATCCAATGGCATGACGACAATTTGCAAAGGTGGTCTAATTCAGGCACAGAGCTTAGGCCACCAACTGGTAGGCCAAGATAAGATCTCCAGGGGACCCTGCGGGCATGCATCAGTACTTCTGGCCCTTATCAATGATAAGCATCTCTTCCCCCTGGACCCCTGGGGACCCTCTTTGGCCCTACTTCAGCCATCACGGAAAAATTCTAAGCTCGATACCTTATCCATAACACCAGTACGAAAATGGGCAAAAGATTAAAAGATTGGAATTCATGATCAATGAGAGGCTCGAACTCTCGGCCTTGGCATTACTTGATATTCACCACACAAGGTGGTGGGATATTAGTACCACGCTCTAACCAACTGAGCTAATCGATCCCGTTGGATGTTTCGCCAGGTGTCTACCGGGCTCTATACAATAAATCCCAGCTCTAAAGCATCTTCGAGTCCTTGTTTAGGTAGGCTGGCCTTGATTTGTTCTATTACTTAGAAGGCCCCGGGTGGCTACTCGTGATGTTTTTTGCATAGGTACCTCTAGAAGCCTTGCATCATTGCGGAAACCCAATAGAGTGGTTCCTCTGTAGTATTTGTAGTGGCAGGTACGGGATGTGCTATTATAAGCCTATACGTAAGATAAGAGACTAGGTATAAGACGCGTCCACGCTGTGGAATACTCGGTGTCACCGGTCTTGCTTCCAATGTGACTACTATCCTTCTGAAGGTGCTGCTACTTCTCAGTTTTGGAATCATAGTGAGTGCAACTGTCGTAGGAGTAGCCGTTACGTTCCTAGAGACCACAAGTCACATGTTCAAACAATGGGCAGGTTTCAATAGACATAGACTGGTCACACTGAGCAAGTCTTGGCTTGTTAGACGCACCCATGTTTCTAGAAAGTAGAGCTATATCCGATTGCCTAGGTATTTGAGGGCTGTAGTTGCTTAGACACGTGTGTTTATTGTGTCTTGATTAAGATAATGACAACTCTGAACTTATGGCCGACGGGGGCTTCGGCTTCGAACTCGCTGATTATCTGAGGGGAGCTGGAGACCAACTTTCGGTGTTAATGGGACGTCTTTTCCGATGATAACTCCAGCTGTCTCGGAAATGTCGGAGTCTGTCACACTTTCAAGTTCCATCTCTTCATCTGGAATTCGATTTGGGCCTGTGTTGGTTTGATCCATAGGTGTTCTCTCGTGCTGGTGAAGCTTCATGTTGACGAACATGGCGTACAGACCGAAGTCATAGGCCAGTCGGAAACATCCAGCGGCGACAAATGCAATCCAAAAGCGCTCACTTGCAGCAAGAAAACCAGTTACAGTGGGACCTGTCATTGCCGCAAGTGTTCTGAAGGTGCCCGTGATGCCCATGACCGCTGTCCGCTCTTCGGGTCTGACCACGGCGGCGATGAAGGCAGCACGGGGCGCTTGATCCATATTGTTGAGCCCGGCGCGAACAAGCAATAACAGCGCCGTCATCCAGAAATGGGGTGGAAGAGGGAAAAGCAAGACGGCTGTCGACGATGGTATGTGTGTGAAGACCATAGTGTTGATCAAGCCGATCTTCCGGGCCAATGGACCGGCAAATACGGCAGCCACCGCCCCCAAGGCGTAGCTGACCGAAGTCACATCACCAAGGGTAGACTTCTCTGGATGGAACTTAACGTCCATATAGTAGTTCGTTAACGAGTAAGGAACCATTCCATCAGCCAGCGAGTCTACGACGAGCAAGAACCACAGCTTATACATCACTGACCTCGTGGGTGCCGAGATCTGAATGAGACGGTTGGCAACCCAAGAGAGTCCCGGTATGCGACCAGCTACGGAGTTTGTTGATGAGGGCGCCGGCCTCCTCGTGTTCGTAGACTCTTCGATGGGTTCGCTTGCGTCTTCGTTTTGAGGGAGGCGAGAATAGCTCTCAGCTGATTCTTGAAGCTCACAGTCTTTTGTTAAAGGAAGGACCAAGAGAAGGTTCACCACACCCATTGCTGCATAAATCCAGAATAGTGCATGATAAGAATCAGCCTCGGACCATCCGTCCTTCTGCTGCAGGAAATGAAGCACCCTTCCTGATACTTCGCTGCCAAGAGCAGACCCAAGTACTACAGCATCGAGAATCAGCATGTGTCCCAATGTTAATGCGGATAACGCGCTGAATATCAACAAACATGTTGCACGTGGGCAAGCTTCCGGTACTGCCAACGTAGGCACTTGTGCAATGGTCTTCCGTGTTACTCACAGGGTATGCTCACGTGCCATGCCAGGACATCAGATCTGGTTGCTGGGGTTGTGAGCTGGGACAGTATCGACCTGAGATCTTGGTCAGAACCACCTTCAGCTTTGATTATAGTACCGGTAGCACTTACTCCTCTATGCTTCGGAAGGGGCCAAAGTCGCCGCCAGTAATACTGATAACTCCGATAATCGCACCAAGAAGCAATATCCAGAAGTTCTCAGATAGCGCAAATATGACACCGCTTAGGATCATCAACGTCGATCCAGCCATCAAAACTCGTCGTCTTCCGAGGCGATCTGCAACGAGCGACAGAAATGTGCCCAGAACGACATCGCCCACCAGCGTCAAGGTCATGAACAACCCAATCTGATGATCGGACACGCCCAGCGCCGAGAAGAATATGGCTGCCAGAGATCAGACCGAGACAACGAGTCGCCGTCTCACTTTTGACTGCGTACGCCCACTACTTACCTAGTATCAGTGCATTTGTCCCGTAAGCGAACATCCGGCACGTCCTCGCCAGTATGATGAGATAAGCATTACGGCCAGTGTTGTGAATGGATGCAATGCCGAACTCATGGTAAAACCATTGGACGGCACGCAAAGCGGCTTGCATTGTTGATAATCCGACGACGCAGCAGTTGATTCGACAAAAGTCCGAGTGTTGAAGGGCAATTAGGCTTTTTGGGTGCATGCAGAGTCGGGGTAACTGATTGAAGCTTGAGAGGTCTGGTAGAGCCAACGGCCGGTGTCGCTATTGCGACATATGGAGAGGGGCCTAGGACGGCCCAATCCGGGCCAAGCCCCGGGTATAACACGCCGCTAACGCCCATCGTACGCCGCTCACCGCCGAGGTTTTATGTCACTTTTGCTCACGAGCCTCCATACAAGCGATTTGTATAGTAAAAGCTTGGGTGCTCTGAAAGACGTCTACTTAGTATCGAAGTGCACCGGTGGACTGTCGGGTGACCAAAGCTGAAGAGTTCCTCTACACCACATCTACTGCCAATCATTATGATTCAACATACGTCTGACTCTCTATAGACATCTATGGCTCCATGATAAGTTATCTATCAATCTGCGACGCATGTATCAGTGGTTATGAATGTTCGTGACGCAGTCATGTTGACTGACTGTGAATAATCATCGAGGTTGGCTCATGCGACACTGTGTATAAAGGGCGCCTGGTCCACTGCTCGGGACATTTCTTACTTCCATGGCACATCGGTGTGACCTTTGCTTTGTAGCCAAGATGTTTCCTGCCCACTACATGCCTCAGGTTCAAGATTATCAAGCCCATCCCACGCCCCAACTGTGTTCGCTTAGTGTTCCATCAGCATGGAGCTCGAACCCCATAAGCTTTTCCAATGAACAGGATGGGGTAATCATACCTGGCACTTATCATGCCAACCAGCCTGGTGCCAGAAGCCGCAGGAAGCATAGCGTGAGGTACTATTTGAAGAAGCAGATCGCTCTACAGAGAGAGCAGCAGGAAAACATCTCTGCTTATCTGTCAGGAATGAACAAAATCCTGGGAAACTTAACTACCCAAGTGAAGATGCTTCGAGAGCAAAAGACCTTGTCTTACAGCTCGGTTTATAGACCATCTTTGCCCAGCCTGAATCCCATGAGCCGCGATATTCCACCCTATCCGAAAGCTGTCTATCCATCAACCGACGAACCTGCCCCTGGCTCAGCTGAGGACGCCTTCGAATCTGGTATGTCAGACATAAGTACTGCTCACGATGCTCACAGCATGTCACCGACATTCCATTTGCTCGAGCTCGAACTTGAGCTTACCCGCGGTCGCCTCGATGATCTCCGTGCCATTGTTCACCAGGCTCCCATCGAGAACGTCCGTGACGCAGTACAACAGCTAGCGGACGGCCTAGAAGAGAACATCAACTCGGATCTCCGGCGTCTGCGGTACATCAACGGTACACACTTCAGGGACATCACCCATGGGTCTCCCATAGTCCAGCCTTCATATCCTCTGTCCAGCGCGCCGCTTTCGCACCGTTTCGAAGCCCCAGCCATGCCTTCCTATCCCCCGTCAATTCCGCATGAGGGCTCGGCCATCCCCGACTAGCGCGCTTGGGTACAGCAACGTCGCCCCTACAACCGATTCCGCAGTGAATAGAGAGTCCAGCACAGAGCATTCCGACCGCACCTTGGGCGATGGGCCCCCTTACTATTGGGTAAGATCTACAGATCCAGCTTCTTTGACCGCCCCCGCATGACATGATTCCTCTGCCGTACCTGTGCTCCGGTGTCAAGGGCACACAACTGAAGTCGCAATGGCGGATGAGGAAGCCGCACTTGGCCAAGTCTGGTCACAGATTAGCTCGGATCCGGACTGGGACAGCATGGGAGACGTAGAGGCAAATGCAGTACCCAAGCGGCCATACAGTCGATGATGAGTCGTCTTTTACAGTCTATTCTGTATGAGAATTGACTACTGCCATGAAAGAGGAGAGCCAGGTATCATATGAGTGAAATACATAGTAACATGTACTTTTACTGGTGTCTGGAAAGTTTAAAGTTCCCTACAATTTGACTTCTCATCTTTCAAACATTCGGTACGATCTGTTGCACGAGTATCGTTATAGAAGACCACCCCGGATATGCTTGAATTAACATCCAGGGAGTTTGATAGGGTAGATTCAGTAGGCTACAGTAAATGGTCTAACTGGAGTGGTATCTGATTATGATTTCATTATATTTTATGCATGGGAAGAGAGATGGCGCTTCGAAATGACATGCATCAACACGCCAGCATGGTATTCTGTGGCCTTACAACTTCATTCGAGGTATGCAATGTAGTGGACACAGGCGGCCATCGACCCGGATGGCTGGAGCGTGCTACTGCAAACGGCGCCGTGGCCCGAGGAAGACCATGCAAGTGAGTTGGCATCGCGGCAGAATGCAACTAGTCAATCTGCAAAGCTGGAAGAAAGATGCACCAAAACCGTTCATTGGTCACCAATACATGGCACAGGCTGATCACTTGCAGTGTGGGGAAAAAAGTGAGGCGTGCAGAGGGAGAGAGAGGAAGAGTGGGAGAGTAGCTGTCGGAGGATCCAAGAGAATCGTGAACTGGATCGACTGAGCGTCGCTAAAGCGAAACGACCTTTGTTCTGAATCAAGGCGTAATGTAATACACAGGAGTATCGTGAAAAGGACCTACTACCAACAAATCGACAGGAGGTCGCTGATCGCCCGAATTTTGTCCTTCCAGCCCCGACTCCGTCCCATGCTGCAGACGAAGAGTCTTCCAATACATAATATACAACCATATAACCCTTAGGAAAGGAAAGGCAAGTAAGCAGAGTGCGATACGCTGCAGTATCAACTATTTCGACAAGAAAGGGGAAAAAACCAAAACAGACGGCCCAAACATATCCGAACAGATACCAATCCAGCATAGCGTACACCTGCCCAACCTTCCTGATCCTACACATTTTGCCTGCGCCGCTCGAAACCTCGAGTGCCATCGTAGCTACGTAAGCCGGCCCGCTGTGACTATTCCACACCGAAAGTGCCGCGACAGGCAGTCCTGATAACTCGCGCGTCAAGCCGGTGGCGCCTCCTCCGCCCCCGCTCCCTCAGCAGTGCTTTGCGAGCTCTGCGAGCTCTTGGAGCCCGAGGATTTGCGGTGGCGCCTCTTCTTGCGGGGCGTGAAGCGGATGCTCTTCCGGTAGACGTAGAGGAACCATGCCACGGCCAGCAGGAAGACCGCCAGCAGGACACCCACGACGACGCCGATCGTGGTGTTCATCTGGCTCACCGCGTCCCGCTTCCGCAAGGTAGCGCCGTGGCCCAAGGTCCGCGTGGCGGCGGCGTCACCCGAAGATGTAGCGAGCCTGCGCATCCACGACCGAAAATGCATCATGATTTCGGGACCGTCGACGTCGCGAAAGCCGGCGACTTCAGGAGCAGGAGCGTGCCCCAGTCCGGGGACCCCATCATGGGCCTTGGGGGAGCTGGGGCGGGGGCGAATGCGAGTGACCTGGGGTATATACATCCAAGCAGACCTTTTTCCTCTTGTTTCGTATACGTAACGGATGTGGTGCTGGATCGAGGAGATCGCAAAGGGTACCTATTGGCGAAGCATATGGGGCGCGCGCGCCCGGCCGTGGAGAAGAACAGAAAAAACGAGGTGGGAAACAGGAGAGAACGGGCATGATGGACCACCGAGGCCTGCGCTGCGCGATGCGAGCGATTTTAATGTCTGCACAATGCAAGGCGTGCCATGCTGTGCCATGAAGCGCCCTGCATCATGTCCGGCCGCCCGATCGCTCCCTATGCCGTGCGTAGCGCTGCTCTTACATAGCTCCCAGTAAATGGTACACATGCAGTGGCGACAGCAGAAAAAGCGACAGGAGAGACACGCAAATCGCCGGTACGCTGGCTACAGTAACTCGAGGTGGAGAGCCGGATGCGCACTCCCAGAGCGCTGCAGTGGGAAATGCAAGCTGTAGAGTGATGCGCGGTGATCTAGAACCTCACTCGCCTTGATGTCGACGTCGAAGCCAACGAAGCGAGAGCTGACATGCAGTGCACCGCGACGGGGGGGACGGGGACCCTCACGACAGGGCGCGCGCAGATTGGGCAGCATTCCTCATTCGTCTCGGGTACTGAACTTGAGCCGGCCAAGCTGCGGCTTTCCGCGATGGGAACCTGCTGCATTCGGGTGAATGAATACACGCGTGGCATTGCATCACTCGAATGTCGTGCGAGATAGGGGGAATCTTATACAGATGGGAGAAGCTCCGCGTATTTGGGGAGACCAATTGGGTGGCAGACGATGAGTCCCGGCTGCTCAATATCGCTCTGCCAAGATGTCTACTGCACCATGTACGATCCAGAAATCCAATTGCGCATGCATCTTGATGGGGCGGCCACTAGGAACCATAGGCAAGCATTGGTGTGGTATGCAGGGAGATAACAACATGCAGTCTCATAGGAAGCTATATATCTCAAGTGATATTCAAAGAACCTGTATGTATGTACATTGAAGCTGGAAATTGATTTACAGGAAATACTAGAGTAAGCAATCATCGACATCATGACCTCAGTAGAACAACTCAATAGCATCGAACACCTGTACAAACATTAGCTTGACTCAAGAAGCAATCGAGTAGAAGAGATACGTACCACGTTCGGGCTCAAGTAGGTGTCGCCGCTGCTTCCTGAGATAACATTGATCGTCACGGAGTTATCACCAGCGACAAGCGTACCCGATGGAATAGTACACGTATAAACGTCTCCAAAGCCGCGATACGCGCCTCGCGTCACGCCCCGGCTGTCGATCGCCGTGGGCGCAGCTGGGCCGTCACATGCATAGCTATTCACGGTGGCTTGAGGGCGGCCGCCGGCAAACGAGAGGGTGGTCGCGATTCGGATTGTCGCTTCGCTGTCCACGGCGCTATCGAGGTTGAACGAGATGGCCGTGCCGTCGTTGACCGACTTGAAGATCGCCATGGGGAACGCGGAGGCATCAGACGAAGAGACCGTGCCTGGGGTCCAGTCGGACATGCGGCTGTCTGAGGGGTGCATGCGCAGCTGGTTATCAGCGTTCAGGAAACCCGTAGGTTGTCCGTCATAATCACCCAGCTGGAAGACCGTTGTGCGGGTGCCAGTAAGGATCTCGTTGGTGGCCGCGATGTCGGCCGTGGTAGAGCCGCCAGCCGTGACTGTAACGCTCTGGCTCGCGGCATTGAGCTCATCCTGGTAGAGCACCATCGTGTAGGTTCCCGCAACAAGGGCAGGAGAGGTGAACGCGCCCGAGGAGGATGCATAGGTCCATCCTTGATAGTCGTCGTTGAACCAATGCAGAACGATGGGGAAATCACTCGAAACGCCAGTTGCCGTGCCCGAGACCGTACCGCGTTCAGAAGCGCCATTGTAGCCCAGGAGGCCGAGGTCGTCGAAGAAGGACGAGTCGTAGGAGCTGGCAGTAGGAATCCCACTTCGAGTGAACGAGAACACATACGGGCCATGGAATCCTTGCCGGTAAGCCTCAGTCTGCACATGGCCGGAATTCATGTAGTAAGCTGAACAGATGTGTTAGTCAAGGTGTCTTCGATAAGTGCAACCGGGAACTTGTTCTGGGGGCACACATACTGACGGAATGATAATCACCGCCCCAGTTCAGATCGATATCACGGAAGAAAGGACCGCCAGAGCTTTTCTCGGTGGCCTTGTTATCGGGTCGAACCCAGCAAGCATGGATCGAAGCACCAGAGTCGGTGGCGCAATAGACATCGTCATCAATGAAGCGCTCAGATGAATAGAACTTGCTTCGCGTCTCGCCGTCCACGAGAAATACATCGGAGCCCTCGACGACGGAGCCGCCAGCCGTGTTGGAGACATCGCCAAATGGGTAGGCATCTTCCAACGTTGTCAGACGGAAGATGAAACGCAACTCTCCAATGGCTGGCTCGCTGTTCGTGTAGGTGCCCATCCAAATGTCGTTGGCTCCATCGACAAATACCATATAATGCGTGAGGTCAAAGTCGCTGCTGCTGGCGACGCACTGCACAATGACATAGCTGCCACTTGTGCTGTATGAGACGGTGGCAGACCCGAGCCCGGAAGCGATGTGGCTATAAGTGCCCGAGTACTGGTATTCCGTCCCGTAGTACTTCAGGGAGGTGATATCACAGGACGACGTGCTGATGGTAGTGCTGAAGCCATAGCTGCTCTCGGTATTGACCGTGAAAGAGCCATCTCCATCCGTTACGGTGATGGCCAACACTGGCACCAGCCAGGTGAGCAGGAGTGCAGCCAGAGAGTAGAAGGCCATGTTCAACGAGCGATGACGAACCAGCCAAATGGTCTACATAGCTCGGATGAGAGTTTAGGTGCCATTGCTGGGCTATAACTATTACTGCCTTGAAGTTGGATTCCGGAAATCATCAGCGGCGTGCCATCGCCAACCCTGCCAAGTCTAGCCGGAGATAGAGTGCGCGCAAGGATGAGGATGTGGATTTGTTCCCCTGGAGCGGGGACCAAATCTCGTGTCAGTCGATCAAAAGATGATCCGAGAACTCGTATGCTGGTCTGTGTACTGCAAGCTCTCCGAGAGATGGAAAATTATAGCCAAAGCAACCCCCAAGATGGTTGCACTTCTGTGGAGGGGGGCCATGTCTAGGATCCCTCCCACGGTACGGTCAGTCACGAACATCATCACATTGGTGATTGGCGGCGGCTGACTGGCTGGTACCTGACGGAAGAAGCAACTTAGCAGACATTTTCCACCACTGACAGCGGGCAATACTCTCTATATGCTTCTTGAGCCCCGTTGCATCGTCCCAGAGCAGCACTTACAGATGTACTGTTTCTCGACGCATACCGACTCGTGACCATCTGAGTGTTCCGGGTTGGGATGCATTTGCCAACTGAATGTAATCTTGACTCTGCTTTGAGTTCACTATCTTGGTCTGGTAACATAGCTATGTAGATTAGTTCAAGTCGATCTTGTTGTGGTATAGACAGCGGGAGACCTGTACATCGAGCTGATATCGTCCTTCCATATTGGGGTCGGATCACGGATCGTCGCCGCGTCGGTTTTGCAGACTCGGCGATAGTGATG
The DNA here is from genome assembly GCA_022578815.1 of Xylariaceae sp. FL0016. NCBI lineage: Eukaryota > Fungi > Ascomycota > Sordariomycetes > Xylariales > Xylariaceae > Xylariaceae sp. FL0016. The sequence goes on from MU388801.1 coordinate 28,764, forward strand.
TAAGGATCCACTCCAGCTCCTCACGGCCAGCAAGGCATCAGCTGTCCCGCCTTCGAATGAGCTGCGTTCCCTACAATCTGGAGACACTGGTGTTTCATTGAGGGCTTTTGCCTTTGGTGCCAGATTTGCAATGAATCCAGCGGGGAAAAAGACAAGTGTGCCAGCTCGCCGACCCGAAGGCGCAGGTTGGCCAAGGCAGTATGCTACCAAGGTCGCTACTCTGCTTCTCGGGCTTGCCGTCATTTCCATCTATCGCGACCTCCCAAAGCTGTCCTACGACGGATTCCGTTCACAGTACTACGATGCCCTGACCGGTTCCTACGCGACGTCATCCCCCTATGGCCGCTTCCCGAGGCCCGACGACCCTTTCCACTTCCTGCCGTGTACGAATGCGACGCTCCCACCAGCGCTGGACGATCCGAGTCCGGAGCGAACTTGGGCGCGTCTTTTCGATCCGTACCCTGAGCATTGGAGTTGGGGAAACACGTCGCAAGAGGCAATACTCGTACAAAACGATTATGACGGGCGCGGCATATATCTCTGCGGCTATCTTGATGTACCGCTAGACTACACCAATAGTTCAGAAAGTCGGATTGTCCGACTTGCGGTAAACAAATATCAGGTCTCCGGCCTTGCGCCCAGCGGCTCCCCCACGAAGCCGTATACCTTGCCAGCTCCAGGCACCAAGAGTCCAAGAACAATCGTCATCGAGCCAGGTGGCCCTGGTGGGAGCGGCACTTCGTATGCGTGGAGGGCCGCAGAGGACGTAACCAAGCGCTTCAGCGACGGCCAGTTCGACGTCTTGGGATGGGACCCTCGCGGCGTCAACGCCACCTTGCCTGCTATCGCATGTTTCCCTTACAATGCTGACCGAGACCGCTGGTCTCTTCTTACGGGGCAGTACCGGGAGGTTTCAGGGACGCCAGAGCGGCAGCTGGACCTCGCCGACGCAATGAATGAGGCCATCTTCCGCGCTTGTTGGGAGCGCCATGGTGACCTTGGGCGCTTCCTCAGCACGGCGTTTGTGGCTCGCGATATGGAGGAGATCCGCAAAGCATTGGGCGAAGATGACTTGACTGGATATTTGGTTAGCTAGTGAGTATCAGAGTGTGGTTTCCCTCCCAATGGAGAGCCTAAGAATTGGCTTTTATCTCGAGGTTCTCGGCCATTTGGCTCCTAGGGGTTATACGTCGGCGCTGAGATTTTACTGCCAGAGCTCCGAACTGATTCTCGTTCATCTAGTGGTACAGGCATTGGCCAAACGTACGCCAACATGTTCCCGAACAAAGTCGGTCGCATGATCTTGGACGGGACCGAATATGTCCGCGATCACCGTCTACTTGGTGGATTTGGATGGACAGCCCTTGACAATGTAACCGATGCCTGGTACGATGGCTTCTTAGGTGAGTGTATCAATGCTGGACCGGAGTATTGTGCTCTGGCCCGGTCGACGAACAGACAGCCTGTCACTCTCGAGATCTTGGACCTACGCTTGAAGACTCTCATCGCGTCTCTCATTGATCGCCCTGTTCCTGGGTACACAGCTTCGAGCGGTCCGTCATTGATCACCTACTCTTCGCTTGTCACAGCTATATATTCATCCATGTATAATGCACAAAGCTGGCCAGCACTCGCTGAGATGCTTTATGAACTCGAAAGTGGCAACTCGACCCTCGCAGCGATTCTACTCGAGAAGTCGAGCTGGGAGTACGACCCAACACTTCCCTCTCCGCCGTCTCCGAGACCATCGTCCGACGAGCTGGAAGCATTGGTCATATGTAGCGATTCCTATGATGCCCCAGAACCCCCGCAAGGTCTGATCTGGTGGCAATCTCTTTGGGCCAACATGACTAGCAAATCGTGGATAGCTGGTAATTCGCGATTCGATTCTGTTTTCCCCTGTCGGCAGTTTTCAAGGTATTGGCCTCAACCCGCTGAGGTATACCGTGGTGACCTCAACAACACACTGAAACACCCGGTTCTGTTAATAGCCGAGACTTACGATCCTGCAACGCCTTTACGAAATGGGAGAAGGCTCCTGAATGAGATGGGTCCTAATGCGCGGCTCATTGTTCATCATGGTTATGGCCATTCCTCTAGGGACAAGAGTGCATGTACGGACTCGATCGGGAAGGCTTACATTCTCCATGGGAAGATTCCCGATGAACACGAAACGGATTGCTACGCTGATGAGAAACCCTATCTCTACGGCGTAAATGCTACCATGGTCCACATGGTGGCTTCTGAATCTTCCACTCCATTAGTACGAGACCCAGTAAGGTTGTGGGAGGAACATATACAAGAGCTGGCATATATCAACCCAAAACTCTTACCACATTGAGCTGATGTTTGCGCAAATATAATACAGCTCAAATATCACTTTGAAAAGAACGGCGTAACCATACTTCCACCTATATGATATAGTACTATTTAGATCAATTCCCGAGTGAGTATGCGCTGGGGACCCAGTGCCGTCTCTTGCTTCATTGCCGGCAGCTCACTGTCAAACGAATCTGATAGGGCTTGTATCTCATACGAGCGAATGTCCTGTTTATAGTGCGCTTCAGACTTTTGCTCAATCAGTTTGCCGGTTCATAGTATTTCCTGCCCATATTGATCAAGCTAGACACGGTAGCTTTCAGGTGGTCCTAGGTAACTATCCCGAACGCCCCCAAGGTCTAGTACCAGTTTCTCAAGCGACATGTTGGTGTGCCTGAACCTGACTTGTATTGTGTGTGAACCAGGCTTGAGCGTCTGCCCTTTCCATTCATGCCATCTCTTCCAGACACCATCCTGAGCAGCATCGAACCATCCATCCACCTGCAGGTAATCGGCGACATTCCACATGACTTCTTCCTGTCTAAGCTGTCTCTTGTGCACGAGCTGGCGGGACTGGATCTCTCCGTCGTCAACCTGGACCTCATATGACATAAGGTCTGTGGGGTCGACGTCCAGTGTCGTGGTGAAGAGTAGTAACACTTTGGCGGATGGTGTCTCCGTGAAGGTGTATAGTTTGTAAGTGAGCCAAGGTATTTCTACAGCCTCAGATGAACTGGTACTGAGGGCTATTGAGCCGCCGATCTCTCGACCAGTCTCTGGCAATACTGTATACGGCGATGGTACAGCGCATGCAGACGCGGGAACAGACACGCAACGACTCGATTCGACGAAGCCGTGTTTGAAATCCTCGTCCACACGGTGACCTTGGAGAGGCAAATGGATCTGCTCGAAATCGCCCTCGTCTGATCTGATATCGATAAGGACTTCTTGATCGAAATCGGCAGGGACTTGGTCCCAGTCGATGGTGATTTCGACGCATGCATCGTCGGCACTATCTGGCTCAAGTCTTCCGGAGGTAGTGGATAGTTCGATCCACGAATGAGGCGAGGTGGCTCTCCAATGGATGGTCTGCGTCCCTCGCGTGAAGATCTCAAACCACCTAGGCTCGCTATATCGGTTCATGGGCTGTAAAGTGACTCCGGGAACGAGATCCCTTCTGCTGGGATGTGTTCGCTCGGACTCTTCGTTGATACGCCCCGGACGAACACCCTCGTGATCTTCGACCGCCACGCCCATCTGACCGACGATAGGGTTAGAGTCTTGTCGTCGCTGCACATAGCAGAGGCCGCTGATCATGTCGCGCGACGGGGCATGCCATGTGTCTTCGTATCCAAAATGAGTCTGTCGCAACATTTGATTCCATTTGCCATGCAGCAAGGAATGAAATTCCTCTTGTAGAGTAAAGTCGTCGTCAAAGAGCTTCAAAACCTTTTGTGCCAGCGGGTTGGCGGTGTTTCTCCGCTGTCGCGCGTATAGCTTGTTCTTCCCTTGCGCGATCCTCAGCGCAACGTAGATATACGATGCTTTGACCGGATGCAGTACAAGCTCGAAAGCAGCGGCCTTCTGGTCCTCCGACACACGATCGTAGATCGCCTGAGCTCGTTCGAGTGTTGTTTTCCATCGTTCCAAGACTTTTTCAGCTTCGTTGTAGTGAAGCAAAGAAAACGTATCAGCTTCGATCTGCTCGTGCTTTCGCAGTGATGCAAGACGATCGTACTCGTGCCATACCTCAGCCACTTCGTCGGCAAGATCTGAGCCGAACTCTCTTTCAGCAAATACTTGAAAGAATCGAGAGAAGTTATCTGGCTGTACGGAGTCGATATTCCACGCTAGCGAGAAGGCAAAGGTCATCGGAATCTCGATCGGTTTGATGTCGCCCACGTTGAAGACCCAAATTTGTCTTGCATGTCGCCGGTAGGCCTCTTGAAGTTGATGCCAGACTTTCCCCTGCAGAAAGGGAAGACTTTTTAGCTCTATCAGGAGAATTCATTAAAGTATGCATACCAATGAGTTACTATTTATCCATTTATAGCTTCTCGGAATACCGACGTACTCGAAATGGTAGTATATCTGAAGCTCTGCGTCAGTCAATCCTTTGTACCGAGTATTTTGTTTACTCACACCTGCGCCACCCTTGCGTTGGAATTCCTTTCCACTTGGAAGTCGTCTTAATGTCCCATGATTATCATCTGCAAACAGTAAGGTAACATCATCTGGCACTTCAAGCCGGCCACTCTCGAACTGATCCAAAACTTCCTTGTATAAGGCAAGAAGCTCTGCATAACATTCATGTCAGTGTACCGCGCCAAGTTTGCCTCGTCCAGCGTAAGGATGCAACTCACGAGGCACGCTGTCCTCGGCTCCGTAAACGTTTTTCAATATAGCACGTTGGTTCGCGATGACATCCTTCACAACTGCCGCTGGGTCGTCCGTCGCCATCTTCCTGTCGTATTCGCCGCGCATCCCGAGCGTGAAATAGCTCTCGTGGCCTTTCGCTCTCTGTGCACCTTCTTCGAAGAACTTACGCACATTCTCCTTATTTCGCAGCCAGTCCCATGAGCCGTCCTCATTTTTTGTGAACCACTCGTTAGATAGCCGCTGCATGGGCTCATGGTGAGATGTTGAGATGCAAACACCGTAGTCCTCCGCTAGTTTCTGGTTTTCGTCATCTGTGAAGAATGATGCTCCTGGATTTGGATAGCCGGGCCACATCGCAGGCCACATGAAGTTGGCCTAGATGGCAGGGAGTCAGCTGTACGATAGAAATGCGAACACAACACATCCATCAGCACTCACTTTCAGTCGCAGAAGGAGCTCAAATACATGCTTGTAGAACTCGCATCCATACTTTCCATACTTTTCCAACACCCAGCCTGTCAATGCTGGTGCCTCATCGTTGATGAAGATGCCTCGATATTTGATGCTGGGCTCACCATCCGATGTCGAGACGGGAAGGGCGTAGATTTCAGCGTGGAGTTTGGGTGCGACGTCCGCCCACCAATACCACCTGCATGCGGTGAGCTTCCGGGGTCTCTCAATAGTGAGAAGTTGATACTCACGGCGAGACGCCAATCTGTTCTGACAATGTGTATGTCCCGAATATGGTACCGCGCTTGTCGCTCCCGGCAATCACAAGCGCTTTCTCGCACCATGGAAGAGGGTTTTCGACTACGGCCGTCAAGTATGCTTCCCATTTCCCACGGATACTTTCGACATTGATCTTTCCGTCATGCTGCAGACGCTGAATCAATCTGCTAGACTCGATGCAACCGATCATGATGGCCCGGTCGATCTTGGTATCATTGCTTAGTGACCTCTCATTGAGGACTTTGAGAGGGCTCGGGTCGCCTTTAGTCACGCGCGCAAAGTCTTGAGCCAGATTATTCGCTGCAATATGCACGCCAGCTCGATCCTCTACGTCTAAGAGGACTGTAGCCCCGATCAGGCTGATTGAGCCCGCAGACTGAGAGAAGCTGACAATCTGCTTCTCGAACATGATATCTATATGTTATATATTCTTGTAGAAAATTTACTTGGAGTTCGAAATTTACTGGACAGGATAATTGAAGGGAAAATAATTGAACTGACGGCTTCGTCCGTCTTTATCACTCGCTTCGCTCATGCAAAAGACTCGGCGCATCTTGACGGTCGGAATGCTCCCGCCATTGGGATCACTCCCGCAACCGGCCAACTCGGCGAAGACATGCCCCGACAACTTAGCACCAAGACCACTAGCTGACGGCTATTCCCACTGTAAGATGGGGAGAGTGGATAGAGCGTTGTTAGGTCGTGGAGGAGGAATGCGGGATGCGGGGGTTTGCATGGGGTTGTTAAAGCTCGATCGAGTCGAATACGCGCGGGCTTGAACAAAATGCATGAGAACATCAGAATCCACATTTTGAAAGTAACCATACGATCGAGCCATCGTGAGTTCAAAACTCATTGGAAGCTTTGATAGGTGGTGCAGTCAACATACTATCTCCTCACGGACGTGTCCGATGAAAACCGACTTTGCAGCCGTATGAACTTTCGGCTTCGCGGAAACCATCCCGAGTCTGTGTAAAATGGATTCTCACTGGGAATTGCATCCGGCCTCGTTGACAATCATGATAAAGCATCTTCAGTAAAGTGACCGGAAGACTGGCGAGGAAAGATGGATCAGGATCATTTACACATTAGGGTTTTAGACATTTAAGCAAACGAAGCATGAAGAGTTCCTGCTCTCCTTTTCGCGAGCCTTTCTTCCATTGCCTCGCCATAGACGTGTTCTACCCAGGTACAGACCACGGAGCGGGTGTCAGCAGGGTCGATGATCTGCTCTACGCCGAAGGCGTTCGCCGTCCTGACTGGGTTCACTGCCATACTTGTGTCAGCCTCACGATCGCCAAGGTCTGTATAGACAAGAGCAAGCTGAGAAGCACTCACTGAGACTTTGATACTCCTCCTCAAGCTTTTTGTAGAGCTCATCCGCCATCTGCTTCCCACCCTTCCGCTCGGCCTCCTTCAGCTCATGCGAATGACCGACCTCGATCCCGCCCTTGAGTGGCAGAGAGCCCCAGTCACCGCTTGGCCAGGCAACTCGCGTGCGAGGATCCCGGCAATCCAGCATGACGCCCCCTGCGACTCCATATACGCGTCTCGTGACAACGCTGAAGACGGGCATCGTCGTCGAGTAGTAAGCCAGGGCGAGATTCACACCGTGGCGCATCGTCGCTGACCGTTCCGCTACGGTGCCAATTGCGTACCCAGGAACATCGACGAATTGCAGCAGTGGCAGATTCATGACATCGCACAGTTTGATATGCTTCGTCATCTTTTGAGAGCCAAGGGCGTCAAGAGCCCCTCCCGTAGCGCTCTCGCAATTGTTAGAGATAATCCCAACTGGATGACCGCACAGGCGGGCCAGCCCGACAATGGCCGTCGTTCCCCAGAGCGAGCCTATCTCGAAAAACGAGCCTTTGTCTACTACTAGACTGATGACTCGTCTTGGATCGTACATACGCTCTTTCCGTCGAGGTATGATACTCCGTAGGTCATCTTCCCTCCGATTCCACACATCACCACTCGCTATCACCGGAGGCGCGGAGAGGCCGGAATTGGGAAGATAACCAAGGACCGTACGGAGCTGTTGGAAGGCGTCATGCTCGTTACGGGCGATGTTGTCGATAGTGCCATTACGGCAATGCATGTCGGGTCCTCCCAGCTCTGTCATCGATAAGCCATCTTCAAAGGTCGCTCCCTTGACGACCTGTGGCCCGGCATTGAACAGGCTGCCAATGTTGGACGCCATAACACTGAAGTGGCAGACCGTGACCCGCGCGGCACCCAGACCAATGGCAGGTCCGAGGACCGCGCCCAGATTAGGTATGCCTAGATTCAGCTGTTTCACAACATGGTCGAATGAGGGCAAAGGTGGGATATAAGAGTAGCCCTCTTTCCTGATCGTAGTCACGCTGCCTCCTCCCGATGACCCATCAACAAGCTTTACTATCGGTAGTCGCAGGGACAAGGAGAGCTTCTCGATGTAGTTCGTCTTCTCCCACAGCGCGCCGTCAGCGTGCCCAGCCCTCAACGAATAGTCGTCGGCCGTGAAGACAATCTTTCGACCATGGAGAGATCCAAAACCCTGTACGCTATTGCTCGGCGTGAAGTTTCCGATGACTTCACGGTCAACGCCGTCATGGCTTTGCTCTTTTCTCCAGGACACTTCGCCAGTGACGCTCCCCACTTCCTGCAAGCTGCCCTCATCCAGGAGGGCCTCTACGCGCTCGCGTACCCAGAGTTTGCCCGCCTCCTTCTGTCTTCGATAGCCCCGATGGTGAACGTCTGGAGTACGCGCTAACTCCTCCAATTTCGCAATCTGACCGAGACGGTCGGAATAGTCCGCTGGAGGCCCGGAGGTTGCTGACTTTCTCTGCCGTCGACGTGGCGGAGGTTTCTTCGTGCCTTCGTCTGCCGAATTTGCGGGTTCGGAACTCTTGAGATCTGCGCTCTTGAGATGAGCTGACACCTGGCTCATGCGCTCGCGTGCTTTTGATGAGCTATCGCCATCAAAGCCCATCTTGAGATGTATGGACAGCTCGATCGGTCTGGATGAGCCGTGGAAAGTCGATTGCGAATTTTTGCAGCTTAGAACAGATTTGTTATCATCTTCTTGAATGCGGGCGTATTCCTTTGTGCCATAATAACCGCTCAGTAGCGAAGGTGGGAGAGTTGGGATCTGCACGGATCGCTGGGGTTGAATCAGTGGCGTTTTCACCTCGGCAACTTTTATTCACATTATCCCCGCACACCTTGAAATGCTACCTGAGGCACTCGTCTGGGTTCAATGAAAGCTTCATTTCTTAAGGGCATGAGTATGGCTATATGACACTCTGTGACGTTCGTCAAATGTGCAATTAGGATTACTAGAAGTACCAATGGATAATTGAACTTCAGACATGACGAATGGCTGCGGAGCGCCCCCACGAAGGGCCATACGAAAACTGCTGGTCGCCAACAGGTGAATTCAAGAAAACCCAAGGTCATCCTCGCTGTGAGAGCCCGTAAGCTAATGCCTGGACATTTTAGAGGCGAGATCGCCACGCGAATATTGCAATGTGCCCGTGAGCTCTCACTCGAGACCTTTGCCCTCGTCACCCCCAACGACAATACGCATGCTATTGGGGCATCCCACGTCTTGTCGCTACCATCCCCTGCACACTATCTAGATACTCCGACTCTTATAGAGATAGCGAAGCAGCACTCCATCGATGCTGTGCATCCAGGTTATGGCTTTCTTTCAGAGTCGGCGGAGTTTGCACGCCTGATGTGGCAAAAGGCTGGTGTGATGGTCATCTGCCCTGGCTGGGAGATCCTGGAACGGACTGGCGACAAACTGGCTGCCAAGCTCCTAGCAAGAGACTGCGACGTCCCTACACTGCCTGCTACAGGCAGTCCAGTCTCGAGTATCGACGGCGTCCGCTCCTTTACTGATCAGATCGGATTTCCTATCATGCTGAAAGCTGTTGATGGGGGAGGAGGAAAAGGTATTCGCTTGGTGAGAAGGGAGGGAGAGCTAGAGCATGCGGCGAAACGTGCTCTTGCCGAGAGCCCATCTCATCAGATCTTCCTCGAAAAAGCGGCCGTGGACGGTTTCCGACATGTCGAGGTTCAAATCATCGGTGATGGCGAAGGGGACGTTCGCCATCTCTGGGAGCGAGAGTGCAGCATCCAGCGACGATACCAAAAGATCGTGGAGATGGCGCCATCCACCATAGGTGACCGTCGCTTCGTGGCCACGATCATTGAGGCGGCCATCCGCATGGCCCGAGCTGTCAATTACCTGTCCCTCGGAACGTTCGAATTTCTGGCCAATCCAGCTACCCAAGAATATTTCTTCTTGGAGGTGAACCCTCGACTTCAGGTTGAGCACACAATCACAGAGTCCATATCCCTTGTAGATATCGTAAAGATTCAGTTCGAGATCGCCCAGGGTGCTTCTCTCTCAGAGACTGCTCTACAAGATGTCATGCAAGATAGTCTTCACCGGCCACGTCTTCAGTCGATCCAGCTGAGACTTACGGCCGAAAATGTCCAGAGTAATTGGTCTATTAGCATTGGGCGGATCAACTCATTCTCTTTACCCGCTGGAAACGGCATCCGCACAGATACGCATCTGATACAAGGCCATCCAGCTGTCGTAGGGGCAGACTTTGACAGCCTACTGGCTAAGATCATCGTGACAGGCACGAGCTGGAAGGAAACTGTAGCGAAGTGCAGGCGCGCCTTGGCGGACACCCAAATTGACGGCGTGAAGACGAACCTGGATATCCTGCGCGCAGTCGTCGCGCATCCCGACTTTGAAAGCGGCACCTGCGACACAACCTGGCTAGAAAGCAACATTTCTTCGCTCCTGTCCGCCGGTGTCGAACTCTCCAACATGGCTACGCAGATGCGGCACTCTCTCACTTCTTCGACCGCGAACGACAGTACGACGTCACCGTCCTTATCGGGGAGTTCGAGCTCTGCCGTAGTTCTTCGCAAGGGAGACGCCTGGGCTATCAAGTTAGGTTCTGCTTTGAAGCCCGCCGAGCAAGAGACGCATCACCTGAAGCTGACTCGTATACTACGCAACGAATTCCCATCTCTGCTCCGCGCGGAGCTCGAATATTCGCAGCCTGGGTCGCAGCAGCCTATGTGCTTAGCAGTTGAAGCTACGAGTAGCAGCGCATCATCGGGGTCTATCATGGCCGAGGGGAAGCACCGTCGCGGAAACGCCAATGATCCAAAACAGTCAGTGCTCATATCCCCCCATTCGAGGTTCCTCGTATCTTCTGGCATGTTCGGTCAATATGACATGTTTTGGATGTTGTTGTTTCAAACCAGAGACAATAAATAGCTGACCCTTCTTCATGCACAGCATCTTGATACCATTTCCAGGCAAGCTCGTAGAACTCTTGGTAGATGAAGGCGACGTGATCGAGGCTGGACAGGTGGTATGTGTCATTCAGCAGATGAAGATGGAACTCGAGGTTCGAGCGAGCCAACGAGGTCGAGTGAAATGGATCACAGAGGCTCAAGACGGTGAGGATGTGGCCGAAGGAACTCTAGCTGCTGAGCTGGAAAACCTAACACAGGATGGAAGGAATCATATGTCTAAATTGTGAATGTGCACATTGAAAGTACCTCTTTCCATGAACTGTCTGGATACACCCCATTTGTGCCAAAGTTTTCTTCTGGGCACGGAGGACAGTGATCATGCTCGTGCTAATTGGCAGTCTCACCAGCCTCATACACGGCACAGTACCTTTGGTAGTTATCTAGCCAAACAAGCGGGAAGGCTTTGCTTTGAGGCGGCCTTCATCTCAGATGATCATCATGTTCAACTGTGACCGGTGTGTATAACGTTTTTTTATACGCTAATGCAATAAACACAACGATTATTATGCAAGTGTACACCTCTGCAAATCCATAGTACCCCTCGCATTCGATGAATTTTCCGCACATCTCTCAGACTAACGTGCTTTTGGCCAACAATGCTACCCCTATACCGGTACAAATATGGCATCCTTTTCCAATTGATCAGTTGAACCCGCCTGCCTCTGTTCTCGGATTTCTCCAGTTAAAAGATCCGGATTACTGGCGCACGCGGACTGAGAATTCCGCGATTAAGCCCCAATCGAGGTGATCTCGAAATCTTTCGGGCCAACATAGGCGACGTCATTGTCGTACGGGTTCGGCTCCTCATTGAGCGAAATGCTGATCTGGTCGCCAGGGATCGTGTAAGAGCCGACCTGCGTCATGCTGCCCTCGTCGGCCCAAGACACCGTCAGATAGGCAGGCTCCGCGACGTCGCCGCCGCCGTTGGCCGCGTTCGAGAACGTCCACGTCACGGCCTCGTCGTCGCAGGCGCCGGCGTACACGTACGCCAGGTTGGTGGCGCCCGAGGACCCGGCGTCAAAGGAGCCGCTGCAGGTCACGGCCTCGGTACTCGACGGCCGCGTGATGGAGAAGGAGTAACTTGAGCGCGATGTTAGCGACTGAGTAGATACGAAGGTTGCCGTGAGAAATGGCGTGACGCCTACCTGCAGTAGCTGCTGAGGTGTCCTTTGCTGGCGGAGAATCCGGTCACTTCCCAGGGACCGACCGCATCACGGGGGATGCTGGCGCAAGCACCCAGAGTGGCGAAGGCTGCGATGGTGGCGGAGAAAGTAGTCTTCATTGTAGCGATTATTGACGAGAATTTGATGTCTGAGGGTATTAGTCGCAAATTAAAGTAGCAGAGTCGTCTATGGGTAGGTAGTTGGAGGAAAAGTTGTTATTATAAAAGCTGGTTTTTTTTGTTGATGATAGATCTTGATGTTGTTCATCGACATGATATTCGAGGTTGCAACGTGCTAGTATTTAACTTTTGTGAGTGGCGGGCTATGTTTCTTGGCTCTTCGCGAAGATCTTCAGCTGATTGGATCTCGGCGCTTCAGCTCTCGGTACGCCGTGATATAGAGGCGGCACACAATACGAGTCGAGAGCTTACGGTGATACTCTAGAGGCCAAACTACGCTCGTGTTCTATTTTAAGGATGGAAAAGCTCAGCCCGACCGACGGCCGATCGTTGGCGGCCTGGAGAAGGAATCGAGCAAATGGTTCACCGATTCTCCGATATGCCTCTTCCCAGTCGCCTGTGCCGTGTCAGCCGCGATGACAGCTACTGGTGATCTTAGAGAGCCGGGCCGCGCCCGGTATTTGGATAGCCGAGAAGCGGCCGCCTGGGCGGTGCAGAGACGGTTCCTCTCTGGAGAACTACAAGTAAGCTGACTTGGGCCACTGCCACGCCGGAGACTGCGTCCAACTGCGATTATCGCACTTTGAGATCATCGCGGCAAGCAGTGGTCGTTTACATGTAACGTAGTAGTTGCTAACCCATGGCTCGATCTGTGCCTCTGTACGTGGTCATTACCTCAGTGGTGGGCTGGGTGATGACGACCTATTGAATGATTGAATAAATCAAGACATGTCTCGTCGTAGGACCAAGAGACATGCCTATTTGGCAAGAGGTCAAGAAGACAAACTGTAGAGCTGGTCAACGGGAAAGGCGCGTGATTAGCAGGGTCAGGTGAAATGTTTCCCAGAGAGCGTCCTCCTCAGGTCCTGCCTCAGGTACCTGCAGCAACACTGTATAGCGTTGATTAGCGAGCGTCGGTTCAACGTGGCTGCTGTGTGGCTCGCTATTTGAGGCGTTACGGCTCCAAGATGCTCCAGTTAGCGCGGCTGGACACCCTTACCTACATGAAGGTCCTGAGAGGCACTGAGAGCTGCGGATGATGGCGTGTACCTATGCTCCCGTCATTGGTGCGCTCATTGTAGCATACTCACAATGATGACCTACAAAAGATCGACATTCAAGTTTCTCCTGTCCATTCCGTGCCTACAGGTACGGACTTACTGACAGAATGACGCGATGCCATGACTGCGAAGAACTCAACATCGAGTTTCTCGTAGGATACAATCACGCATGGAAAGATGGTCTTGCCAGCCTAGTGTCCTCTGCCGAAGCCGGCTGTGAGTTTTGTCAGATAGCTTGGGCAAGTCTTCAGGTCAATAACACCAAGGCCTCCTTGGACGCAGCATCGATCGGCTTATACGAATCTGGCGAGGCTATCGATGACCCCCGCATCTGGCTCTGGGGCGCGGTTTACCCAGATGCAGGGCGCGTCCCCAAGCCCGGTGGTGGTACACAAGCAGACACTATCTGGGTGACTTGTGACGAAGCGACAGGAAAGCAGGTTCACGGCCGCGTTTCTGGTAGGCTCATCGTGTTCGCGAGGCCCAATACACCCGCTGCACTACACCTCCCTGGGCGTTGGATTGATATCGAAGGAAATCCGCACGAGGACTTATCGTTCGCGCGGCGATGGCTCAAGTTTTGCCGAGCTAATCACCCCGAATGCACACTCGCGCCTATAGAGGGTGGGATGCCCACTCGACTCATTGACATGGGAGATCCAGCTCTGGGTGAGCGACCCAAGATCGTGGACACGGTCGCTCGCGGGTTAACAGCCCCTTACGCGGCGCTCTCCTATTGTTGGGGCAACGATCATCGCCGCGTAGAAGAATTGACAGACGACAAGCTCATCAAGATGCAGGAAGAGCTTGACGAGGATTCACTAGCATTGACCTACAAAGAGACCATGCGGCTTACGCGTGAGCTGGGATTACGTTATTTGTGGGTGGACTGCCTGTGTATAGTACAAGGGAGTGCACGGGACTGGGAGCACGAGAGCAAACGTATGGCGACCGTCTATGGGAATTCGACACTGACACTGATTGCCGGTCGCTCTGCAGACCGGCATGCGGGATTCATAAAAAACGAGGCTTTGAAGAGCAAGACCATATGTGCCCTGCCATATGGGAACGGAAAGGACATGGGACAAGCATTCGTTTCCCTTCCGCGTTCATATGCTGTTGGTCCGACGAATGACCGTGCCGTGAGTCGCATAAAAAACTGTTCCATACCTGTTCTGGCGGGAATCGGGAGTTAACTGCTTTGTTTACGGGAGCGAATGCTCTTATGAACACACAGCTTACGACTCCCCAAAACTTGCCTGCATATCCAAATGATAAAATCGCTGATCCTTGGTTCTCTAGTGGTGCTTTCAGGAGTCGGCCTTGAGTGCGCGAGCCGTCATCTTCGCGGAGGAACTGATTTCCTTTCGCTGCCAGCGGATCGATATCAGAGAAGATGGCATGATGTCTAACCCAGAGAACTCTCAAATACGGAAGAACATTACCGCAACGGCTTTACCCCAAAGTTCTACATCGGATCGAGGTCATGAAAGTAGAGAGTCTACGGACGAACATTCTCTTGTAAATCAAGACGCAGCAAGACAACAGATCCTGCGGACCTGGTATCGTGACATCGTCAACGCTACCAGCAAGCGAGGCCTCACGGAGCCTTTTGACATATTCGCCGTGACTACAAGTTTAGCACAACTAGCGCAGCCGAAAATCAGGTCGCGTTATCTTGCCGGCATCTGGGAAGTTGACATCGCCCGTGGTTTGCTGTGGCGTCCACGACATGCAATACAGATGCACCCGAGTTTCCTGCCCCTGGCAAGGCCTCGGCATACGAGTAGAAAACGCCTGGAGCTGCTAGGAAAGATAGCCGTGCGCGCGCCAAGCTGGTCCTGGGCCGCCGTGATGGGGGAGGTATATCACATCTACCTTGAAAGGAAAGAGGGAATGTACTGCGATCGGACGAAGTGGCTGATTCAACCCAAGCTCACGCGCAGCGCGGATAACGGACATATTGTCGGTGTATGGACAAGAGACGAACATGAGGACCATGTGGACCGTATCATCATTCCAAAGTGCGACCTTCTTTTTTTCGGCAAACCGAAAAGAGTAAGGTACTCGCAACGACCAGTGAGCGAATTGAAGAGAGGCATATTTCAGCACCGGAAGAGTCTCATATCGAGTGGCCAATTGGTGGCGCTGGAGTCTGTCATTTTTGATACACAGCAAAGTTCAGCAGAGGAATCCCGCACTGTTGTTGGAGTTGGTGGCTTTGACGTCGTTGACGAGAAGACGGAAGATGAACTTTGGTGCTTACCTCTCATCAGGGAAGAGGGACTCTTGCTTCATCGAGATGCAATTGCGGGCAAGTTTAAACGTTTGGGCCTTGTATCGATATTGGATGAGGGATGGGCAGCTTCCGGCGAGGAGCAGGAAGTGTGCCTTGAATGAGAGGTCTTGGCTCGAATGCCGCATATTTCCTTTTCCATTTCGATACAAACTATTCTCCGGCTCGAAAATCGTGACTCAAATGCTGATGTGAAGCGCCATGAATGACTGAGTTGTCGCGCCAATATTGACATAAGAATTGCGCTGAATTTCTCTCGTGGATGTGCCAAGATCGCTGGCTACTCCCCAGTCTCTCATCCCTCTTGCCAATTGTCTTAAACCGAACCGTGAATGGATTCCATGCTTCTGTGAATCTATGCAGATCTTGCCGCTCCATCACCGTATAGGTAGCGCTTCATGTCAGAGCTCGGCGACCATCCCTTTACTGCTAAGGCACTAGATACTGCCCAGGCACATACTCCACAAGAATGGAAATAAAGAATGGAAATAAAGACAAAGGAACGCCAGGACTCAGATTCGACCAAGTGCATATAGTAAAATGACTCCGGGCTCAGAGACCTAGGATACTGGCCTGGACGTTCCGTCATGGCTCTTCCATACTTATACCTGCCGGCCCCGCCTCCGTATTGTGCGTGCCAACCATGGCGACGATCCACTCCTACCCCGCGTGTCGGGTGGGATTCAACCGTCCCTTGATATGAGGTATTGCTCTGGGCACAAGCAGGAAGCAAGATCGTCGTAACGTTACCGATCGTCGAAGGTTGTGGGAGAGATATATTTCACGATGAAATATGGCGTCTTACCAAAACATATCACTCTTCAAAAGTATAGATTGTTGAGATACTTGGCGAGATGGTAACGAGATCTGCTCTAGTCTTCGCCCTTTCGGGGCTGGGACTTCTGCTTGGCGTTTTCGCAGAACTATCGACTTCTCCATCAACCCAGAAATCATTAGGGAGGAGTCTGTACGAAGTGGGAGATGCGGACAAGGATACTTTCATAAACTCCCTTGTTTCTGAGATGACCATTGAGGACATTGGTGAGTTTTCATGACCGAAATCATGACGATTCTGACTGTCTAATCAGTGTTGCAACTACATCTTATGTTTGCTGGCGACATCGTGGGGATTGAATCGCGCAACGAACTATGGGGTCAGTATTTGAAAGATGAGCCAAGTGAAAACACACGTTGAGACTCGTTATGTTCTTAGACCAGACAATGCGATTTACTCCGGAATCTCCGATAGGGGTAATGCATGATTGGTATGTTCTCCAATGGCAGATGATATTCTCGTCGAGCTTTTGCCTGACACCCACAACAGGTACCCCCTCAACACCTCATATTACAATTCAATGCAATCGTTGAACCTCGGAAAGGCTCGCGTGAAGATTCCATTGATGCACACAGCAGAGTGTCTCCACGGAGTGGGTTCATTCAAGCAGTCTATGTTTCCCCAGAGTCTGGGCTTGTCGGCAAGTTTCGACGCTGGCCTCGTATATCGTGTCGGCCGTGCCATCGGAACAGAGGCAAGATCTATCGGGATACATGCATGCTTCTCACCTGTCCTGGATCTGGGCCAAGACCCCCGATGGGGACGTATGCAAGGCACGTGTCCTGTGTTCCGGCGGCTTCCTTCTCGCTAATGGCTGTGCGTAGAGGCTTGGGGAGAAGACAAGGTCCTGACATCGCACATGGGCGTCGCATACGCTTCGGGCCTTTCTAAGAACAGCTCTTGGTCAGACCACGATGCCGTGGTGCCGGTAATGAAGGTGAAAATTGGCAAAAACCATTCTCAAGGAACAGAATCCTGACATTCTGCAGCACTTTGCAGCTCATGGCTCACCTCAATCGGGACATAATGCCGCCCCATTCATGGGCCATGGCAATCGCCAGGTCATGCAGGACCTTTTGACTCCGTTCAAAGCCGCAGTGCAACTTGGTGGCGTCAAAGGGGTGATGATGCGAGTATCTGAGCCGCCACCACCGAGCGTTTGATTCAGGCTAACACGGGACACAGGGCCTACAATGAGGTTGATGATATTCCAGCTCATGTTCAACCTATGTTCTACCAAGCATTAAATGATTGGGGATATGATGGATTCGTTATGGCTGACGATACTGGTAAGTCGCCCATCTGAGTACAATCTGTGTGTAATGAGGGCAGGTCTCACCGACCTCCAGGCATGATTGAGCTACAAACATTGCATCGAGTCGCAGATTCTCCCGCCGACGCAATAAGGCAATGGTTCAACGCTGGGGGCATGCTACAGTTCTATGACTATCCTCTGGATCTGTATCTGAATGTATGACTACAGCCCCTGTACCCAGGTAACTACTAGAACATTGCTCATATGACACCAGGCTACTCGGGATCTAGTTACCAACGGCTCGGTCAAGCTATCTACCCTTCAAGAGCATGCGAAGAGAATGCTTGGAGTCAAATGGGATCTCGGATTGTTTGAGAACCCTTTTATTCCTGCCAGCATCGACCCTGTACAGATCGTGGAAAACCACCGCAACTTGACTCTTGAAGCTGCTCAGAGAAGCATTGTTCTGTTAGAGAATGTTAACGCAACACTGCCATTGAAACCGAAAGAACAGAACATTAACCGAATCGCACTGATCGGGCCATTCGCCGACGCGTTGAACTACGGCGATTACTCGGGCTCTTGGGGCCAGTACCCAGCAAGCGCGGCGCAGACGATCCGCGAAGGTCTTTTGGAATACGTTCACGACAATGATCTTGAGCTGGTTTCGGGCTGGGGCGCGAACACATGGGAATATAATGCCCAATACGTTATCCCCCCTTACCTATTATCGAGTAACGGAACGTCGGGTGGTCTACTCGCGACTTACTTTGCTGATGTCAACTTCACCACACCTATGGCACACAGAACAGAAGCCCCCGCACTTGACTGGGGCCTGTATCCTCCAGATGGTCTGCCTTCGAGTAAATTCAGTGCTGTTTGGGAGGGCGAACTACGATCCCCGGTTGACGCTACGGTAGATGGTTGGATCGGCGTTGCCGTAGGACCGAACACCACAGCTCGACTTTTCATTGATTCACAGCTCGTCATAAGCTATGGTACGGACATGCTGTCGACATCGAGTAACATCATGGGCAATATTATGGATTATGAGTACATTAAAGCCAACAGCACTCTTCCCCCTGACGGTTCCGCGCAGTTCTCCTTCCGAAAAGGTGCGACTTACCATATTCGCATCGAGTACCAAGCTTTCAATCTCTATAAGAAGATCGAGAATGTGGTTTCCCTCAATTCTCAGATGATCCTCTTCTGGAACCTTGTCAGTCGAAACGGAGATGCCGTGGATCAAGCCGTACAGCTAGCAAGCTCCTCGGACCTTGTGGTGCTGGCTGCGGGTGCGGCATGGAATAGCGACGGCGAAAGCGGCGATCGAGCAACGCTTGGGCTTCCACCTAGCCAAGATGTGTTGGCGCAGGAGATTTACAAACTGGGAAAGCCTGTCGTGCTGGTCCTCCAAGGTGGTCGCCCCTTCGGCATAGACTATTATAACCAGAGTGCCGCTGTGCTCAGCACCTTCTTCCCTGGGCAATCAGGAGGCCAGGCTATTGCTGATGTGATTTTTGGCGCCGTCAACCCAGGGGGTCGAATGCCCGTCACTGTCCCTAGGCATGTCGGGCAGCTCCCAGTCTATTATAATTACAAGGCGTTCGCCCACAAGAAAGATTACCTCGATATCGACTCGTCGCCGGCCTACTGGTTTGGACACGGGCTATCATACACCGACTTTGAAGCCCTGGAGTTCCAGCTCACTTCCGAATCGGATGGGACTTTCACAGCCGGTGACACCGTCAAGTTCTCCCTGCGCGTCAAGAACGTGGGTACCATTGCAGGCAGCTACGTCGCTCAAGTCTATGCATTATCACGCGTGTCGTCTATCGTCCAGCCAGAAAGGCAGCTTGTTGCCTTCAGTAGAGTAGACATAGATGCTGGCCGGGAGGCTCTCGTGGTGCTAGAGCTCGACGTCGACAGATATCTCACAATTCTCAATCGTTCAATGGCTTGGGAACTCGAGAAAGGACAGTATACTTTTGCCCTTCTGAACCATGGCGGAGATGTAGATACGCGCCTCAATGTCACGCTGACCTGCATCTAGTATGGTACTCGGGTCTTGGAAGGAGTCTGATCTCAGCCATCGCACCACACAAATCCAATGCTTGAATTCTCTACTAGTCACCATATGTTGAAACAATATTGTGTCCATGTATCTAGTTTTAGAGGTAGCTATGAACCATATAACTCATGACTTGAACACACTATTCATGCCAGGCATCGTATTCCTGGGCAACGCAGAGCTTCCTGACTGCGATATTTGCCGTAAGAAATCGTTGTCGAACACCTTGGTATCCATAGTCCATCTGGAAGAAGGTAGAAGCGATTGAACCTAGCTAACATATCGAATACATCTTTCCCATACGCTTCGTTGCAGCATTTTATCTCTTCCAACTATAGATTAAGCCGCTCTCAGGCGTTACCTCCGCCTCTTCTTCACTAGGCCGTCTCGGCCTGTTCACGGGGCTTCTGTGCAGGCCTTGGACGGACCCTGAGATGCCCATCAGGGTCGTCTATCTGTAAAAGCTTCGTCCTCCGCTGCCATGCACCGCTGTCGACCCTGTCTCTTGAGGCACCTGGCCTGGTTATGGGCGACCCGGTTTCAAGCTCCTGTTTGCCATCCTCGGGAATTGGTTGTGGCGGCGACGTTCTGGTTGATGACCGCGGCGAGCCATGGACGGAATCACCACGAGGAGATGGTATATCGATTTTGGTAGGCTGCACAAAATTCGGCGAGGCGCCCTCGAGCTCGAAGATGACTGCATCACCGGGAATACCAGGGGCGCGCCTCTCCAAGACACCGGCACTGGGCACCACACGTGGCTGGTAGACAAATAATTGAGAACGCCCACTCGCACCATCTGGTCTATAGGGTGTATACGAAGCTGGTTGGGACTCGCTGCGCGGTCGCTGGACGCATGAGCCAGTAGTAGGAGGTCCGGTGAGCGGCAGACCATATGATACCGCCGACTGGATAGTTGCCCGCTTTGGTTGAGATCGTGTGGTGGTTGCTTCCAGGGCTGACTGATGCGCTGAGGGGATGCTATAGCCCGAGCTTTGTGACTGAAAACTAGCCATGCTTGACTTCGCCGACACCTCTGATGAATGTCTATAGTCAAATCGGCTTCCCGGCGATCGCTCGAAAGGAGGACCTGATGGGACATGGCTGTCGCTAGGTATTGGTGTTCTTGCCCCAAGACGAACAGGGGCTTTAAACAGGGCTTGCAATCCCAAAGTTACCGAAGGAGTCGGCGCTGTTTGCGACCTTGAAGATTTGGAGGTTTGTGTTGGTGCCGATAATGGTGATGCAGCCGATGTGGCTATTGGCTCTGTTGGCTGTGGAAAAGCTTCATTTTGGCCCCTCCCTGACGATACAGAAACAGCCAGAGATACCTCTGAAGCAGGCGAATTGGGTTTGCATGAGTCCTGTACAGGACATATCTGTTCTGGGCTCGCAGATGGTAGGTGAACCCGCGATACTGGGTCTGCGGTGCCGATGGAATGTTCCGCACTTCCCTTTCCACTATGCTGGGACAAAGCTGGGGACTGCGTCGGTACCGGGGGCCCGTTTCTCGGAGTCAGACTGATACGGCTCACATTTTTTTCCAGAGAGAGCGAAGACTCCGACGATGTACCTGACCGGGCTTCGAGATGTTAGCTGGCGTAGAAATCGATCAAAACGAGGCATACCTGAGGGTGCTGTTTTGCTACCACTTAGCATTGACTTGAGTAGCCCAAGATTCTCGAATCGCCTCTCAGGTGGCTTCGTCATGGTGACTGTGGTAGTCGTCATATTTGGAAGTGCTTTCAGATGTTCTACTTCTTTTGCTACCGTAGCATGGTGTTGCTTCAGGTCTGGCAACAGCCTCGCGATCCTCCGGGCATCTGACGGGGTCAAGGTTACAGTCGACCTCGGTTCGCTGTTGTTCTCGAAGGAGGGGGGATTGTACCTGGTAATGATTTCGTTGAGATCCTCTAGGGCGTGGGATGCAGCCGCGATGGCGTATGTGATTCTAAATGTATCTTGGAAGCTGGCGTCAAGGGCCTCTGACTTCTGACCGCATAGCTCAATCAGACTTCGTGTTTGCTTGCAAAGCTTCAGTGCAAGATCGAGGCTGTGCCTGATATCGGCTGAAACGCCGCTCACAGTTTCGATGCCAATCAGGAACGCCGATATGGACGCGGTAATCTGCAGGAGCGTGTGCTCAACAGACATATCGACGATGGCTGTGCCCGCTTTGACAGCCTCTGGCTGCCTACAATCATAAGCATGCAACGAACACCCAAGGCATGTCCACGACCGAAGGGTCTTGGTAATGTTGGTGCCAGGCTGCAGGCGGGGTTACTAGGAAGGGCACGGGACGGCTTAGACGCGAAGCCGATGTTTATGGCACACAAGTCGGACCAACCCAGGGGGCTGGTCCTGCAAGTCACGGCGCCTTGTTCTATAGATAGACACTGTGCAGCACTGGGTCGCATTCGAGGATTCATGGCTATGGACACTGGCCTGGGCTAGGGCTCGAGCAGAACTGAAGGGTGATCTTTACTCAAATTACGTCTGAAACAAAGGCTGAGTTCGAGCCGCAATGTCTGTTATTTGATCGCATTTTGGGATACACGAAAAGAGGAATTACACCTCAACGTTGAAAATAGCTAAACCCAGACCCGGGGAATGAGTACATTACCCCATCACTAATCTACGGGAGATAATTTCAGGAGACTCCATTGATCCGTTCCCTTTGCTTTTCTCCTAGATGGCCTCGACAGTAGGTGCGACAATGGGTTGGGCAGGAGGCGGATAGCGGCGGCCGTCCTCATCGCTAACCCTATCCAGACCTGGGCACACCACAATACCATTCTGACGACCGCCATTATCAAAACGGAGATGATACTCTGAAGGCTGAGAAAACAGCACGTAGCCAAAAGCAGCGCATTCCACTATAACCTCGCGTAAATGGTTCTCTTGCTCATACATATCATCGCGATTTCCGGCTACGAATGGACGCAGGAATCGTCCGAGCGTGACAGCTAGGTCTTGTGCCTGCTGAGTGTTCACATCTTCGGTCGGCTTCAAAGGTGTCCTATCACTGCGATTTGAATGGAGAAGAAATGCTGAGAGCTGCCTCCAGCGAGTAAGCGCTACTTCAACAGCTGGTGCTTCTGTTAGTGGTCACACAACAATGATAGCATAGGTTTTCTTACCTTGCCGGCTTCCTCTGTGGTTCTCAGTAGGGGGAATCAATGACCGGAACTTTGAAACGGTAGGTGGGAGCAACGACACTGGCGAAATTCCCTCCATCGTGATGCTGGGAAAGGTGACCTGCGCAATGACATGCTGTATAGTATGGTACCGTGTCCTCGGATCCGCTGCCAGCATCGCTATTTGTTCTATCGGTATTGACGTGTTGTTCCCCATTCCTAGCATACTCAATGGTTCGATAAGTGAGGCAGCATCTCCAAATGGTTGCAGGTGGTAATTGTTCTCAACGTGCTGTTGTATCAGATGTCCCAATGAACGCAACTCAGCGCCTAACTCGTTATCGGGTTTTGCATCGAGCAGAAACTCATGAAGGCGAAGCTTGTCCGTCGTACCGATTCCGGAAATGTCCTTCTCCTGGCCATTGTACATTGATATGTACTCTGGCTGTGGGCGTTTCGTATTTCTCCTTCGCAGGAATAGAAAGATAATCGCAGCGCCTATGACAGCACCAACCAGTGCGGTAGCTACGGCAATACCA
This sequence comes from Xylariaceae sp. FL0016, assembly GCA_022578815.1. NCBI lineage: Eukaryota > Fungi > Ascomycota > Sordariomycetes > Xylariales > Xylariaceae > Xylariaceae sp. FL0016. Next base: position 52,061 of record MU388801.1, read on the forward strand.
GCTATCGCACCGGTGTTGAGACCCGAGCTAGCGTTTGGCTGGGGAGCTAGAGTCTCTGTCGGAGAACTTTGGGTAGCCGAGGCTCCCCCTGAAGTTGAGACTGTTGAGGTGGTTGATCCATCTGGATTTTGAGTCGCAGGAGAAGTTGCCGAGCTTCCAACATCTGATGGTAAAAATGTCTGCCCTGTGACTGTGGCAGCTGTAATGGGAATGTGCGTCCAAGTCGTCCAAGCTGCCGTTCCCCCAGTGATGGCTGATGTATATATGGCAGCAGCCCAAGCACTAGTCAAGGTAGCTACTGTACCATCCAAAGTCACTGTGAATACTCCAGCAACTGTTGAGTCAGCGATGGTGTACGTGACGATGGATGTCATGGCGTCGATCAAGAAGTCGGTATGTAGAGACAATTTATCTCTTTCAATCAAAGGAAGGTTTCATCACTTAGTGTAAAGTGTGATGTGAGGTAGTCAGGTCCTCAAGATGGGAGGATCAAGTTGAGTCGCGTCCCTGTCATCCCGATCATTTGAAAAGAGGACAGTGGGAAGGGCCATGGGGATAGATAGTCAAGGCTTTCTCTCTAGGTTGATCTCGCAACGATACACCAAGCAGTGCGAGATTGCCAATCATTCCTAGCTGTTCCCAACCCTGCCAGTCGCCAGGGCGGAGCGAGGAGCCCGCCGCAGCCTGCCTCCAACCTGCATGATGGGGGCGGCAGCCTTACCAGATACGGGAGTCGCACACCAACGTGCAGCCTCAGCGAGGGTCCCCCCCGCTCCTGAATTGCACATTCGGGATCACAAGTATGCACTTAACCATGTCGCTGACCTATAGCAAGCCGGCACCATCCTAGCTCTCTGCGCCTTATCACGCCGTGGCACTTCAGCTGGTCACATCCGCGGCCAATCGCGCTGAAACAGGTCCGCAAGCCGGCAGTTGGCAATGTAGTACCCAATGGGGGGGCATCGAGGTCATTCGAAATGAGGTGGCTGAGCCTGGACTGGTAGCTGTTGTGTTCAACACAGCCCGGTGGTGGCCAAAGAAACCAGAACTCGCTTGCAGGACGTTACTGTTGACTTAGTCCAACTGGTCGCTTGGCTCGCCGGTCGATTGGCTTCGTTGGCATCCAAACGTTTCGAAAATAGCTCTCGGAGGTGTTGCGGTTCGGGCCCAGTTGAGCCACCTTCCAACAGCCAAGTCGCAAAGTGAATAAGGCTCTCGGATGTGACGACATGTGTGCTGCAGATTCATAACCCCGGAGTCACGATCTTGGGACCAGGAATCTTCGCGAATACTTCCTTTACTCAAATTCACAACTGTACTGTACATCATCGGGCCACAAAGTAGCCAGCCGTTCGTTGAATTTCCACGATAATGGAGCGACCAGATATAATTGTTGCCATAGATCTCGGAACGACGTACACAGGTAAGGGTGCTGGAGTCTTTCAAGCTTCTCGATGCTAACATGGTGAACAGGAGTGGCTTGGGCGCGACCGCAAAGGAATCACGTTTTGCAGACTCCCATTCAGATCATACACAACTACCCGGGTACTTCAAGCAAAAATGAGCAAAAGGTACACACGTGTTTAATGTACAACGAGGATGAAAGCCTTTCTTCGTGGGGTTATCTATGTGAAGACGATGATCCATTCGAGCGGCAGAAGAGGGAGTTCTTCAAAATCTTCCTCGATAAGCTCACTTTAGAAGAGGCGCATCGACAGGGGATCCCTCAAGCCCCTGCTTCCGTCGCGGATGCGCAAAGGCTGGTCATCGATTTCCTCAGAGAGATATACAAGCACGTCAAATCCACGGTAGAGCTCCATACAGGGATCAACCAGACAGGGTGGAATGGCCTTTTCGTCGAATTCGTTTTCAGTGTGCCTACCACGTGGAGAAATCAGGACATCATCAACACGTTCAAGAAATGCATCGAGCTCGCTGGATTCGGCAAGGAGAGCTCTCAACATAGGGCTACCGTCGAGTTGACCGAGTCGGAGGCCGCGGCGGTCGGGACCATCAAGAGCTCAACCGTCGCCTTTCAGACGGGCGATGTGTTCTTGACTGTAGATGCCGGGGGAGGAACGACCGACTTTGCCTTGATGGAGGTGGTGGAAGCCCGAGAGCCGTTTCCAGCATTGTCACAAATCAATCAAGTCGACGGCATCGGTATAGGTTCAACTCTGATCGATCGGGCCTTCGTGGACTTGGTGAATACTCGACTCAGCAACTTTCCCGAGCTGGTTCAGCAACTACCGCCGGATTGCGCAGAGAGACTCGTCAAAAGTGAAAGATTTAGGACTGCCAAGCACAAGTTTGGAGAAAAAGTGTACCAATCCACATGCTATAAGTTGACGCTGGATGGTGTACCTTTCAACTTCAGTCACGCAGCAGCTCGTATCGAACTTGGTAGGATCGTGTTGTCATGGTAATTTGCCGTCTTGGAATCCCTTGCATCGTGGGATCACTAACAGCTCTCTTGCAGGGAGGAAATGCAGTCCCTTTTTGACCCGCACATTGAGCAGATCATGCGCAAGATTCAGGAGCAGCTGGATTGGATGCAGGCGAATGGGTTCAATAAGCCACTTGTGAGCATAGATCTAGGCTTTGACGAGGGCAAATACTCACTATGGTAGAGCCACATGATACTCTCCGGAGGTCTAGGGAGCTCGAAATACGTCCGGGATCGACTACAGCACGGCCTAATGGTCCATCCGCACCCCTATGCGCAGCAGACGAAGATAATACAAGCTCCAGATCCGCAGCTCGTGGTAGTCAAGGGACTGCTTCTTGATCGTCTCCAGGGCCTAGATTCAGGGCTTGCGCCCGTCATTGTGAGCCGCATCGCTCGAGCCAGCTACGGGCTCATCTGCAAAGCGAAATACAACCCCCAAATCCACTTCGGAGAGACCGTCAAGAAGGATCCATATGACGGTGAGCTCTATGCTATGGGCCAGATAGACTGGCTCATAAGAAAGGTGCGTAACCGTGTGTGAATATTTTCTCAACCCGATATGTTCCTGACATGAGCAGGGTGACCCCGTCAGCACCAACACGCCTATCATCTCAAGTTTTACCAAGAAAGTTGATCCTGGCGACGCGAATAGGACGTGGGACTCTATCATCATGATATCTGATCTGGATCGTAATTTTCTACCCCATAACATAGATCAACGTGAGTGGTATCCCAAAGTACATTCCTAGATCTCTCCCACTGAATGAACGCAAAGCGGGAGCGAAACAATTATGTGTCGTGAAGAGCGACTTGACCGGCGTTCAACACAATGAGATGGTGATGAAGCGCAAAGCAAGACGGCTGATATTCAAGGGCAAGAAATTCTATCTCTGTATGTTCGAGGTCAGGGCGGTCGTGGCGCCGGCTGACATCAAATTTGAGCTCTGGTTTGCAGGTCAGCGATTCTCGGGAAATCATGATCCCATCAAGATAACCTGGGATGAAGAAGGATCCAAGGTGGGCGGTAGTTGATAGCTGTCTACAGGTTCTTAATTGAATAGTGACGAACATCCCGACAGAGAGCCTGTAATCTCGTAACGTCCGGACTCGCGGGAGATGAAAGATTCATTTCCTGGGCAAGCTGAAAGTGCAGCGTAGTTCTGGAGGTAACGGCAAGCGGGCATTCCTGCTGGCTTGGTATACGTAGCACTGTGTTTTAATGGACCTGACGCACGGCGCGGCGCAAGGAGGACGGGGTACGCCATATTTCCCTACCAGGTAGACACCAGGTAGACACCTGGGCACACAAAGACGGCATGCACCTCAGAGGGGATAGTGAGTGGCAGGAATGCTGAGGGCTTGCAAGACATTAGATCCAAGGGCCATTCCGCAACAGAACCTTGTGGTTTTCAGCCGCACGATCCGCGTCTGGAGCTTTCGTGTTGACGCCGGCGCTAGTTTGGTCTACCTGAGGTATGGGCTGCCGCTCCGTGCCGCCTTTTGCCGCCGTAGCGGTTGCGGTGATTGTGGTGGCTTTGATGGCTGCTGCGGCGGCTTCAGTAGCTGTGGTTGCCTCGTCAAGTGCGTAAGTAGGCGTCTGCCAATGTGAATGATAAGCTCGGATTTGTTGAAATTGCTACTATTTGGCATGAGACTAGGCGAATCTGGACCGGAACCTCTACTAGGTATGTAAGTAGGTAGGCTCCAAAGAGGACGATACCTACCGAATCTAGCGCTCCACACACCCAGGACATGTCACTTCCAACCGCACTATCACTTCCCTACGATATCTTACACCAGGCTGTGCTGTTGGTGTCGCTGCATACATCATGGACCCGGCCACACTTGGCACTGTCCGTTGGGCTTGTAGCCCTGCAAGGAATGTGATCACAGGAGGTAAGGGCTAGCAGTCATTTAGGTATTTGTTGAAGTCGGTATTGGTATCCATCTTGCCTCCCTTCTGTAAGAGCTCCAGCCGTTTCTGTCCTGTATAGCCACTCTCCATTTTCTCTTATATTTCGCTCGCCGAAGGCAAATCTTTGCTCAGAGAGCCGCACCAAAATGAGCAACGATCCCATTACGACTCTCGGCCTGACGTGTCCGAGTGGTGGCACGTTCTACATCTGCCAGGACAGCCCTGTCCAATTCCTTGGCTGCTGCGACGTCGACCCATGCGGTGACCTCGAGGGAGCTTGCCCATCGGCCAGCCTTTATGCAGCTGGCTTCAATGCTTCCATGTACAGCGAGATCCCGGCAGAGGCATGCTCGTCGCAGGATCCCTCGGAAGATGCAGCATGGTATACCTGCGCCTCTGGTGATACCTTCCTCGGCTGCTGCACGTCAAACCCGTGCGCGAACGGGTCAGAATGCCCCAGTGACGACCTTGTAGCTGCGCAGCTGGATAGCGACACGAAGAACGCATCGCCATTTCTAACGAGTGCTGTTCCGAGTGCGACTTCGACGAGCTCTAGTGTCGCGACTACCAGTGTCAGTCAGACGCAGACGGCGAGTGCTAGTGTGACAGCAACGCCTGCTGCCTCTGCTCAATCGTCATCCCAGAGCCAGAGTGCAACAATAGGAGGTGCGGTAGGAGGTAGCATGGGTGCACTGGTCATCTTGGGCATAATTGCGTTTTTCTTCCTTCGATATCGACGGCGTCGGCGCCATGATAACGATGGACCGGACTGCGTCGAGGGGACGAAGGGACCACAGCCTCCATGGAGCCCATACCAAGGTGAGATCACAGGAAAAAGGATACGTAACAAGCAAGCACTCACATGATCGTCCAGACTCTTTTCACAGTAGTCCGACTCTCATTCAGCCCGGCTCCCCAATGTCCACCTCGTCGACAGCAAAACGGTCGACACATCACCGAAGCATATCGGAGTCTCTGTTCCATCCTATACGCGCGATGAGAAGGTCCAGCGCGAAAGACAGCAGTCAACATGTATCGTACGACCTAAATATCAATTACGATGGGTTACAGGGAGAACGAGTCCAAGGGTTGAATATTGTCGCGGAGTTGGGTCCGGGCCCGCCACCAGTTGAACTTGAAGCTGCGCCTCCGCCAATCCGTGAGCTGGAAAGCCCGGAACCCGGGAGGTTACCGATAAGGAGGTCATTCCACAATAATGTGTATCACGAAATGCAGGGTTCGGGGCTCGGTAGATGATGGGTAGCAATAAAGCTGGGTATTCGAGTACAAGAAAGCGTATATTCACATCGTTGCGAGTCGTTGGTTTGCAACAAGTAATAGCTTGAAAGGTCCGTAATTTACATACATACAACATAATACACAGGACTATACCACTCTCGACAGGCCATGTCACACCTTCATCGCATGTCTTCAATACGCGGGCCGGTTCAGCATGTCTCTGATCTTCTCGCGCATGCCGCCAGCAGATGCATTGCTGGCAGCGCTGCTCCTGCGCCGCTCTGGGTGGTCAACTCGGTTGATAGCGTGGCAGTCACCCGTGGAAGGGTGACGAGTGGTGCCAATGCGGTTCGTGCGGCCTTGGATAGATTGTCAAAACACGGGCTTGACACAATGACGATCTCTCAATACTTACAAACCCAGTCACCTCTGCCCGCATCGTCGATGACTGCCTGGTATTTCTCCTTGGCCGTTTGAAATGCCTTGGACATGGTGGGCTCAAGTTTCGATGTGAAGTATCGTGGAGTGTATGGTTTGATTATTTCTCTATGGTGCAGTATTATTGGGTCAAGCAATTGAGTACGGTAGCCACTTGGTTTAGAATGAGAAAGATTCAATACCTGTTGCAGACGCATTCCGCGAGGTGCTTCGGCATATATATGACGGGCTTACGCTACCCCAGACTCCATTAGTGAAAGGCTTGGGGTTGACCCCTCTTATGATATCAGCGGGAGCGCGAGTGAAACCTTCGGAGCGATGATCGACGGTTGCTCGCGTGCGATGATAGGGTCAGTTGGTGGGTGATCTCCAAATGACGGAAGTTTATCCAGAGGATCCTACCACCATGTCAGATATCAGCTGGGGTAGCTCCTGTCTTTGTTGAAGCATGCTATGTCATCCGGGCTGGCTGGGCTGAGTGCTGGGACGGACATCTGACTTGATGAGACAATTCTAGCTGATAAGATCTCCTTTCCCGAGGATAGAGAACGTGTGAGATTGAATATTTCGCCTAGAGCTCCTATTGTGTGATAGTTTGACCTCCGTACTCGGGAAATCAGGATCTGATGTCGGATATTCTAAGGTGTCACTTTCTATACTTCTGATATGAACATGAGATCGACAGTGAATCAATCGGCCCGACGCATTACAGAAGTTTATTCCGGATATCTTCAGACGTTTCTCAAAATGTCATGAAGATCTATTTAAGGCGATCAGTGCCTCGCGCATAACGTCCCTATCTTGTATAAATTGACGGTTTATGGTCAAATATGGATGACAAGTATATGGTCCATGCGATTGAAATACTGGCTCGACAGGATTGACTCAAATTCTAAATCATGACATTAAAGAAAGAGAGTTGATGGCACTATTCTGACTGCATTCACAATTCTTCAGAATCCCTAAAAAGAAATGTCCCTATTACATAAGTAAGTTCCTCTCTCCTATCCGCCATTGCTCAATGCACATATGAACTCGCGGGACATGATAATTCATCCAGTATCCCATACTCCAGACTTTTGAATACAGTCCACTCGTCCTGATCACAGTCTATTTTGGGTTCATGCACCATGTCTCTACACTACACTCAATTCGCGGTCTTCATGGTGATGGGTTGGGTGGCAGACATTGCATGGACGAGCGAGTTTTGTGCACAATGCGCAAGCCATAAAGAAACCGACGCACAAGAGTCGAACGCCGTAGTTTCCGACCAGGAATCTTTCAAAATGGTCTCTGGCTGCAGATTCCACTACACTTTCTGTTCCAGAACTAGCCCGAGAGATTCACGATCTCTTCGACGAATTTAGCCCTAGCTCTGGAACCTGTCAGGTCACAGTTCAGACGATTGTCACTGACATGTCACGCATTGAGTGTTATAGCTCAGGTCTTCGCGCTTCATTCGAGCGTCGACACACTGTGTATATGGCACTTCGCAAACATTGGGGTGCTCAACATCGACCAACCTACGCTCCGGGGCCGGGAGGTAAGCCCACCGAGGACACACCATGAAGTAGCAGTAGTCCTCCCTCCCAAGCTTCGGATCCTCCGCATGGGCTTCATTTTCCACTGGAGAAATTTGTTTCCAGCTCGGGTAGGTTTGGCGAGAGCGAAACACACTGGAAGATTCGCAAATCTCTCTATTATTCGGATTGACCCCAATCGAAAGATTGGTCCGAAAGACATCTGACTGATCTCTAAACCTTTACAGTCATTGAATGTCGATTTTTGTGTGGGAATGACCCCCGATGGCGGCCTGGGGAAATGGGTTATGATGTGTCAACGATCTGGCAATTTTGCTCAATACTGGATAGGCCCATCAGTTTGCGAACTCAAGTATATGTGAATGCAGCAGTGAAGAGAATTGCTTAAAAAGACATTTAATTAATGTCTATCACCCGCAACTGTCAATATCGTATGAACGCTTTTCCAGAAAGTTGCTGTAGTCCAAGGGGTGAAAGAGGCGACAATATTGCCAAACAGGATATACTCACAGAAACCCTTGGTGTATTCTGCGCTTCAATGAATATGTATTACGGACCACGTATGGAAGGACAATAAAAGCTGCCAATATACGAGAATATCAAGGTCGGCTCAGGCTACAGAAGCTCTGGATATTCGAATGGAGAGACGCTGTATCGTGGGCCCTCTCAAAGAATCATAACTCTGGGAGAGAATTGAAAGATTACGCAAAACCTGTCACATGCCAAGTGATGGATAGTATATAACTTTTTTATCACAAATCGCGATATTTATGCCCAACCCCTATGGACTATGTGGCATTCGCTCTCTACATGCTTAGACTCCAATGCCTGCTGTTTACCAAGTTGGATAATTACCCCAGTAGACAGCAAAGTACTCCACCAATTCCCATGATCGAAAGTCGTAATCTTACGCTTCGTACACATTCCTTCCTTTTCGCTGGAGGGCATGACCAATTAAAGACATCGAGAAAACACATCAGATACATCCCCTTTTTCCGACTCCGCTAGTCGTCTTAGATGACTGACTACGCGGCGTGTCGAGTATGAGGTAAGCTGGGCTAGTAGACTGGCAAGACTCGTCGAGGTATGTAATGAGGTGTGCCGAATGAGTTGTGTCTAGTGGACACTGCAGAGGGCTTGCTTTTTAAGGGCTGGCCCATCCACCAGCCACATCGACCCATTCTGCGAGGCAGGAACCTTCCTTGCCCTCGACATCAACAATGTCCGTATCGCAACGGCAACGACAACCGACACCATTCTCCTTCTCAGGATCCCATTGCTCCCAGTATTCGTCTTCCTCGATACGCGCCTTCTCGTCAGTGGTAGTCATCTCGAGGAAGGGCTCACGAGGTAATTGACGAGCTGGCGCATTCGCAGGACAGTGCTGAATCGTGGTGTGTCGATAGCCAAAATCGCGGAAGTAGTGGATGTCGCGAGGTGCCAAGAGTGCACCAGCAGCAAGTGAATGAATAGGCGCATCACCCCACTGCATACCATGTCAGAAGCACGAACCATTAGCACAGAGGTACAAGTCACTTACACGTTCCATCCAGAAGCCACCACTGCGATCCATCATCTCAAAGAAGTCCTCGTACTCCTTGCTTCGGAACCAGCTCAGGCGAGCAATCTCGAAGTTAGACCAAAAATGACACATATTGTAGCTTTCGTCCTCCATAGCCTCGGGATCTATCTCAGGGAGGCTCGTGCGTCCCGGATCACTGCGCAAAATCTCTTCGGGTAGAGGTGGCTTGTAGTTGGGGTCATCTTCGGGGGCCACATGCTTCTCACGCGGCTCTGTGAACATCTCCCAAAGGCCCTGAGAGGTGATGTTGTTGATGCGCTTGTAAGCTGAGGCATAACGGAAAATGTTCGGAACAGTCTCTCGTAGTTCCTTGACGGCAATTGTGAAGCCATAAGTCTTGTTGGTCTCGATCATCTTCAGGAAAGGATCATAAGTTATGTCGCAGAAGTACTTGATCTCGGGCTCCAACCGCCAGTACCATTCGTATTTGGCGAGAAGAGGGTGCTTGTAGAAGAAACTGGCATGGATTAGTTGGCATGCGATCAGGTAGGCGGTGTATGACATACCCAGAGTAGAAACGGCACATGGCGTGGTAACTCTCCAAGCCACCGTACATGACGGCAGCGTCTCCTTGCTTCGCAATCCCTTCTTTGGCCACTTTGGGATCTATCCAGTCGGGGAATCCCCACATCTCAGGTCCAACTCTACCAAACTCGACAGGTGCCGAAGTGTAGTTGCGAATGATGTCCTTGAAAGTCTGGTTGAACTCTCCATCGTTGAGGAAAACATAAGGGTAGTGATACCACCTGTTGAAGTGGCGCTCAATTGACTTCACCGACTGAATAACACCGTCCAATTCTTTGTTTCGAGCAAGGACAACGAAAGCTGCGTTCGCGCGAGGGGTTGATGTATCGGGTTCAACGCAGCCAGTGACAAACACCTTGTCGTGCTCTTCGCTGATTTTACTATGGAGGAAATATGTTAGTCGAACTCGGCTTGGCTAGAAACGCAGCTCGACAATAGAACGTACCGAATGGCGGGAGGCGCGCCGGCAGGCATCAATATTCTGCCTGGAGAATTGGGATGCCTCACAAACAAGACAAGTATGAGGATAACGACGATACATGGAAACAAAATCACGACACCCAAGGGCACAGATATACTAGAATTGCCCCGCAAGCGCAGTGGTCTCCGGAAGAACGCGAGTCGTGAAGTCAGGCGGTTTTGATGCCGACCGGATCTCTTTTCGTCTGCTGTGGGTAGCTGGGGGACGGTGTTGCCAGAAGGCACGCGCTGAACGGCGCGCCGGATTAGATCCATGGTGCTGGGCAGCAGCGGCAGATGCCGGGCGTCAGAAGATGCGACCTTGAAGCTGTGTATCGATACAGCTTTGGCAGTCTGAAGTTGGGGAGTTTATGCGTAGTTGCTTGGCGAGTGCTCTTGCGGGTCGTGGCCCGGCTAGGAGCGTCTGAAAAGCTCGAATCGAAAGCAGACGGAGAGCAACAGATCAGAGCCGCGGAACCGATTGAAGAATCTATGTCGATTGGGGGTAGGCCGAGCTGTGATGGGTGCCAGCAGAGGAAGAAAAAGCTGATGCGCCAATTCCTATCAATCAAGTAACATCAAAACTCCAGTTCCCTTGTTGTCTATCCGGGAGTTGTTTCCCTTGCGAGGCGGACGTAGCGGCAGGATAGAGGAAGTAACGAGCGACAAGGGAAAGAAGAGCCCTTGGAAGGATTAAGAATTGGCGATGGACAGCTTCAGGGGATAGAGGGCAGCGGCGCTGGGTGCTGGGAGACGCGTCAGTAGGAAACTGGCGTCGGGTCGGGTTCCAAAATGCAATGGCAACGATCTGCTAGACCGTTGTCAACTTCATTGGGAACTCGACGACAGTTCGCGGTCGCCGGGGATGCTGATCTAGGTAATGGGAAAGGTTGGGTTGGATCGGAGTATAGGGGCGCGATGAGATGATGGGAGGAAAATGGAAAAAGGGCTGAACGTAAGCAATTAAGATTTCGGCTGGTAGACACGCAGCCAGACTGAACGGATTCTGGATTCTGGAACACGGGGTGTGGCTCTGCTGCCGTGGCTTAGGAGGTGGCTTTATCTGTCTTTTCGCAGCTGAAAAATCAGGGACCTTATCTTCCACTGCCCTGCAATCCAGTACGCTCAGGCGCTTCTGCCGCTGAGCAAGCCACAGACAAACCCCTGACTACCTGGCAAAGGGAAAAGGAGGTGGTGGGTCGCAATTGCCTCTTCCAAGTATTAAGTCAAGGCCTTGCTTTACACACATTCTTATAGTAGAAGGAGACGAAAATGAGGCCTAAGAAAAGTTGACCTTGCTATGCCCAGTCCTTCCAACCCACCAATCTAACTTACAAAACCGCGTGTACAATTGTGGCTCGCATTTTGGTGAAGTATCTTGGATGAAATTGATTACCGTGGACTGCCACCTGGATGCGGACCGCCAAAAGTGTATCCCGTTATCTTCTTGTCTGTATGTATGTGTCAGGTTACATCAACTGCACTCGAAGCGTCTGCCCATATGACATCCAGGGTTTCCAGATAGTGCTTTCATACTTTGATCATGTCTTCTTATCAAGACGCGAAGCAGTATACACGATACCGATACATAAGTCACTACCCTTCCAGTTGTGGATGGCAAGACTGGTCAGCTCAGACGAGATCACTTTGTGCCAAGTAAGGATTGACTTTTCAGTGCGCGATACTCAAGCAGATAGGTAGCCTGAGCCGGTTCAGGAATAACACGCATTGCTTGATGATATAGAAGTGAGCTCTTGCATGCCCCTTTGGTACTTTCGGTGTAGCCGTTCAACTTCAAGCACCATAGATAGCAGAAAACTACATAATGCCGTCGAGGTCCAGCTTAGACAGACAGACATCCAATTCAAATAATAATAATAATAATAATAATAATAATAATAATAATAATAATAATAATAATAATAATAATAATAATAATAATAATAATAATAATAATAATAA
>MU388802.1:0-63128 GCA_022578815.1 Xylariaceae sp. FL0016
CGTTGGTGGCGCCCCCGGGCGCCTTCACGGGTCCCGCGGCGTTTGGGGGGTTTTTAAAATTGGTTTGTCCCTTATTTTTTTTTTTTTCCCCCCCCCCCCCCCCCCCCCCCCTACATGGGAAAAACTTTCTCCGTCTACGCATCGCTAACGCCTACATCAGGTCGGCATTGCCTGGACCATTCTCACCACGGTGCTGTTCGTGTTCCCTCCCGAGGTACCGGTGACCTCAGAGAACATGAACTACTGCATCGCCGCGTTCGGCGTCATCCTGCTGATCGCCGGCACGACGTGGATCTTTGACGGGCGGAAGCACTACACCGGACCGCACATCGATGTGCAGGGGCTCATACATGGCAAGGTGGAGGGCATGGAGGGCTTGGATCAGGTCCCGGCGAAGGGGTCTGATGATTCGACCTCCAAGGTGCCGGCTCTGTAAATACATATCGGGCCGCATAGGTCGCAGTTGAAGAGCCCTTGTATATTGTATTCTCATTTCAATGCACACACATATACCTTAGGTACCTAATCTAGGTAGCATGTGGAATTACCTTTAGGTACATAAGCGATAACTATACTACGTTCCAGGACACAGGCTCCCAGTGCACCGCTTTCACGGGATCTCGTAGTCACTTCGTTGCCCTGGAAAATATGAGCGTGCCTTGTACGGCTGGCCATCTCGTATCGGGTGTCTACTTGATGTGAAAAGTATCGGTCGACCTGCGCAAATATCTATAGATTACCTAGGCATTGCCTGAGCCTAGGTGTGAACTGGAGACTTTCGTTCAACTCTCTTCGTGACTTACTTACACTGCTTAGAGAATACAGTCTTCAGGCCACACCTAGGTATTAGGCCAATAGTCCAAGTAGCAGCTTGCGACATTATCTCCTAAACGGCTATTGCCGGTTCATTGAAAGTGAGGATTCGTAGAAGGGGGGGAATGTGTCATGTGTGCCTTATACCATCTTTCTCACACCTGAATCGTTAGGTAAGTTACATACTTTTCATATTTGCCATAGCAGTGGAGGATGACGACGGCTCGGTTTCGTTTACAAAAAGCTGGGCGTGAAGAAGAAGAGCGATGGGGGGGCCGGAACGAAACCGGGGTAAAGACCCCAGGGCTGCCCAGGGCCAGGTCATCGTGTGGGGGAAACCCAGATTTCCACTCGATCCATACAGCATGGAGAATACATAGAAGAATTCCCATCACGACAGAAGAGCATGGGGCCTACGCGGGCAGTTGTTGATGAACATGATTACAGGAGATGATCAGCCGATAGTCAGAGAATGGAGGCAATTGATTGTGCAGTGAAAGCTCTTGCAAGAGGAGGTGTTGATCGTCATCAACGGGATGTCAGATCTGGTCAGATAACTAAGTACCTAATGTAAACTTCACGGGATTTCTTCCCTTGTTTACATACATACATACATGTTCCAGGGGTGCGGCACCTAATGAGGAATGGCAATCCCCACCATCGCTCACATGCAAAGCAAAGCCGAGGCTCTAGTAGACAGCATACCAGAAGCATACTGCACCGAGAAGGTCCCCCGGCCTGGCGTTATGCACAATTTCTACTAGTCCGCCGCGTCGTATCTCTCTAATCTTACGGCTTTCATGCCAGCCCGACCGACGCATTGCTTCCCGTGTGTGTGTGTGTGTGTGTGTCTTCCATTTAATCCGTTGTACAACACCAAGGGTTTCATCACAACAATACTTTTCTTGTCTTGTTCCGACTTGCACCTTATTCTTGCTTTCTGACTGCACATTCGTCTATGTCCATATCTTTTTGCGTGTTATTCACTATAGCTCCGTGCAAAGCTTGGAGGAGGCATCGGGCGCCGACGTCATTCATCTGCGCCCAAGCTGCTTTGCTTCTCTAATCCCGCAACGTGGACGCGCTTCACTCGACTCGTCTACTGACCATTGCGATCGTCATCCCTGAGCAGCCACAACCAGCCAAGTGGTCAAAAAATAACTCCCCCCATGTCTCTCGAGGACCTTGATATTCACTATCGAATGCGACCTTGAAGAAACAATCAAAACATCACACATACGGCGTCCGGGATCACACTACCAGCAACATGGCCGCCGCAGCTGGCCCCTCGAAGCCACCGGCGATCCCTCCACTGGAGATACCTAAAGACGCTCTGCCACGGCCCCGAGCCAACACGAAATCGCGATCCAAGTCCGTGGCGGATCCCGTCCTTCGAAATGCCCTCAGATACACCATCTCCGCCCGCGAATACGAGACTCTCCATCGATACGTCCTTTCGCGCTCACGCCTGCTGCGGAGGAGAGCACCGAGCGTCAACGCCGTTGAGAAGTATATGGATGGAAGCAGCGCGCGTCGGGGCTCGATAGGCGACAGAGATGCTGTCAAGGGCAAGGGCAAGGCCCCTGCGTCAGGACGGGGAGGCGACAGCTACAATGCTCGTGCTATTCGACACGCACTGCGAGTCTTCGTCGCAACGGGAATCGCAGCCAAGGCCTACGAGTCCGTCGTAGGACGTCTGAAGGGGCAGCAAGAGTATGTTACCTACCCCTCTACGTGTGACCCGTGAAGCTGACAATGTCACTAAGGCAAGGAGGCCCCAAGAAGAAGCAGCCCTTCTACAAGTCCTCGACGTTGCGCCTATCTATGTCCTTATCTACCATACTGCTGATGTATCGGCTGCTCTTCCGCTTCCTAACGCGGCTTCGAATGCATCTCCTAGACGCCTCAGCCGAGCCCTTCCGCGTACGCAATCCTCGGACCTCCACCACCCTCACATCACCATATGCGCCAGCCGTGGGCGCAAGTCTGGCGGGCCTAGCTTTGGGCATCTATCCGTCAGCCCAGCTGCGGGTGACAGTCACTATCGCCGTTATGTTCCGTGCCCTCGAATGGGGATGGAACCTGTTCGAAGACGAGGGCTTGATCTGGGGGTGGAAGAGCAGGACCGGCGGGAAAGGTCTCGTGAAGCGGGAGCGGCCTTGGTGGTTCGGCAGTTGGATGCTGCAGCCATTTGCCTTTGGGCAACTGTTGCACGCCACGGTATTTGATCGCGAGAGCGCCCCTACCGGCTTCGTCAACTTCATATGGAAGAGCACATCCGAGTATCTTCACAGCCCTCCGAAGAATCTTCCCGATGGCGTCCAATGGCCGAATGCCTGGGACATAGCCGATAACCTGGCCCAGATGGCCAAACTAAACTGGCCGTAAGTGCTTCACAACCTCTTGTCATCCGATGATAAGCTAACATCATGGCAGACCCTATGTATCTCCGACGCTCTTCCCCGACCAACCAACGCTTCCAGCATCCCTCACGGCCGTCGCACCCTTGACATCGCAGGCCCACCCCCTCATCACCTCTCTGAGCTGCGCGACCCTCCACCCGACAGATCCATCCTGCCTGCGCACCTACCTGTCCTTCTGGGTCCGCTCGTTCCCCCGCATGGGCAAGTTCTTCCTCCTCTTCTACTCGGTCATGATGCTCCCGCGGTACAAGCAGCTCTACAACGCGCCGCTGTCCCTGCTGCACCGCCTGCTGGCGCGAACCCTGCGCATCACCACCTTCGCCGCGGGCGCCATCTCCTCGGCCTGGGCCAGCATCTGCTTCTTCCAGGCCTGGTTCCCCCGCGCCTTCCTGCCGACGCAGCGCTTCTTCCTGGGCGGCTTCCTGGCGGGGCTGTGGGCGTTTGTCGAGCGCCGCGAGGGCCGCAACATCTTTCTCTACAGCGCGCGGACGAGCGTCGACTCGTTCTGGAAGGTGGGGATCAAGCGGCGCTGGTGGCGCGCCATGAAGGGGGGTGATGTGTGGTTGTTCGTGGTGGCGCTGGCGATTACCGGGGCGGTGTATGAAAGGGACGCGAGGGCGATCCGGGAGGGGCATATCAGGAAGGGGATTAGCTGGGCCAGGGGCACGCATTTCCGGGACTGGGGGCTTGAGGAGGAGGAAGAGGAGGAGGAGATGCGGTTGAAGGAGGAGTAGAGGCGCTGGGGCGCGTGGGTGTGGATGCTTGATGTTGAGACGGGGCAGGGGAGTGTCTGCGGGTGTATTTGTAGATGCAATGTGCTACGATACATGAGCTATGGACCGTTCTTGAGCCTGGAGTGATGTGCTGATGTCACTTGAGACTGGTGCAGATATGTACTAGAGGGACTTTGGAAGCCACAACGGGCAGAGTAATGCCTTATCGGTTTCATTTCAGTGTGTTGTCCATTTATCGGTT
The DNA here is from genome assembly GCA_022578815.1 of Xylariaceae sp. FL0016. NCBI lineage: Eukaryota > Fungi > Ascomycota > Sordariomycetes > Xylariales > Xylariaceae > Xylariaceae sp. FL0016. The sequence goes on from MU388802.1 coordinate 4,212, forward strand.
GCCAATTACGCCTTGGAAACATCACATTATCCGTGGTCACGAAACCAGTAGAGGGTAGATATGTATCTCGTTCGACGCAGTCATGGCAGATGGTTGACTCGAAGACTGATTTATATTCAAATGAGGCTCTGGCCGCGGTGTTCCACGGAAGTTGAATTTTCAATTCGTATAAACGAGATTGATTCTGTTGTGGCTCGCTGATACATTTGGTCTTACGCCTCCGGACTCACCATTTTTGCGATAGCTGCCGGGGCAATAAGGATATTGTAATTACATCCCCTCTCAAAACAAAACGCGAGTCCGTAATTTCACGGTTACCACGATTCTGTCGATGAACTAGATCCCGGAGTTGATGGTCGACAATAGCTGTGGTCACAAGCTCAAGTCCAACGCTCGTGATCTCAGAGACTAACACCACTGTCCAAGAATACACAGAGGACGTTAGGAATAATAAAGCAACACAAGCTCCGTTAGCATAGTTTAATAATAAAGAACAACAGCATCGTGTGTTAAGACATCAGTCACGTTAGATAGTACAAGTCAAAGAACGACTTCCAGTACTTTCCCCAGGTTTGAGAACGTGGCATCTTCCGAGGCTCAGTGTAACTACCTCGTGCAGCCATTTCTGGGCAGCGTTCAGGTTTTGTGGTTGGCATGTCAGACTTCTCATGCCATGATGCTATATGACTAAGACGCCGCCCATATTTTTAGAACCCTTGGCTCACCCATCTTGTCAATCAGCTCCAGGCGGGATCTCCCTAGCACAAGCATACCCGCTTCTAGCTTAGTCTCCTGCTGAGACCTAATCTGATCCGGGCTTGTTTGTGTCGAAGCTTGTGATGATGGTGAGTAGGTAGGTTCTCCTTATCCTAGCTCTTCCAGGTAGCCAAGTACGGACCTGGCCGTAAACCGCAGACCACTGCTTAGTTGGCAAGCATCTTGGTGGTTTGGGCAACTTGAATACCGGCAGCGATTTCGATCACTGGCGGAAAAGACTCGAGGAATGAAATCAAAGAGGAATAGAGGCAGGGTCACAGGTTCTTGTAGACAATCCCTCTTTCCTTACATGAATGAAATTCGCCCCATCAAAGTGTCCGTTTCTTGAGCTTCGCTGCCATGTACGGCACTTCAAGGTGACCCTTACCGACACGGGAAAACACGTGGTACTTGCCAGGTTGTTCATTGGGACCTGGCAGTTCTTGAGGCTCTGGGGGAGACGGCTTCCTATCGGATCGAAAGGGGCGAGATCTGTTCGCTCCCGTGAACTCTTGGGGGTCTCTGGACAAACGCAAAATCCGACCACATACGGAGAGGATTTATCAGAGTCACGGAATTGCATCATGGACCATGTAGGATCAAAGCAGTTCTGACATCGGCAGATCATCTGGTGCGCCAAGGAGACTTGGCAGACGTGAATGCTGGCTTTAGAAGTGGCAGTGAGGTTTGGGATTGATGGGAGAGAGCCTTTCTGGAGCCTCGTGAGATCATGCGCGCAGAGACCTTGAGTTCCCACCTGTCTTCGAACTATGGAAGTCTACCAAGTCCATTTCTCCCCAATGAAGCAAAAATCTACTGAATTATCATCCCACTACGTTTCCATACTTATAATGACGGTACAGTAATACCTGATAGCAATACACGAGCTGAAAAGCCCGTAAAACCATACCTACTGTACCTTCTGGTGGTTGGACGATCCCGTATCCTAACACACAAAACGCAGATTAGCAGCTGTAGGCTGAGATGTTCCTGAACCGTACCACTGTGTCACAAGATGTGTATTCTCCAATAATGCTGGTGGGCTCGGCGATTCACTAGGTACGGTAGGTAGGTACGCAGGTATTTGTGATGGTGAAGTCCACTATCTTTACTGCACATTAGCCTGACTCTGCTCAGTCGGCTTTTCTCACGGGAGCTAGCTAGGTGAGGCACGACAGATCCTGCATGCAGTCGCACAAGTCTCAAGGCTGATGGCAGTCGTCCGGATTATGGTACGGATACAGGGTGCGGTACATGTAAGCGGCTCTTCTTATTAGGGCTTAGTAGGTATGTAGCTCAGCTGCAGGTGAGATTCCGCCCACGACACTACAGGCAAGTACCGACGGAAAGAGTACTCGAGGGACAAGAATAGAATATGTCATGCATGGGGGTTAGGAATTGAACAGCATGACAGCCTGATGTTGAGCTCATGATTGTAACCACAGAATTAAGCAGTCAGCAGTGACAAGACCAGCTGGGACCTCACTAATCTACTGCTATGCCTGAGGAGGAGGTCAAACTTGCCAGGTGCCTTTGTTGTACTGTACCTAATGTACCTAGCTACCTTCTGGGAACTCTAACAAGACAATATGTACCCCGGAAAAGTGATTGAGAACCTCTCGTGTCGTGCTGTGACCAGTAGGTGATGAGGTAGGTTAGACTGTGAGGTAGGCGATCCCGAGGAGGTGTATGGAATAACCCTCAGTGATGGTCAACAAGGAAAGCAACCTGTACCTTGCCTGTGCCACCTGTGGAAGTATGAGCTGTGGCTCTGTGGCTGAGATGCATACTTACCTACACTAAGTAGGCAAGTCGAGCAGCGCCTGAAGATGTTTGGGTGTGCTGTATCTGGAAGATAGATGACCATGGGAACACAAAATGAATATCAAATACTGCGTGGTCTGGGGCGACTGGTTCAGGTCAGTCTGTCAATCTGTCGCTTATGACACAGTCGCTGTTGGTTGGAACGTGGAAGGATTTTTGTAGGACAATCTCATCTGACGCTCCGCCTCCGCGTCGGTCATCGACAGTGAAGACAGTCTTAGCTGCAGCTTATTCAGCTCACCTTATTTTGGCCTGTCACGCATAAGCTGGATGAGATTGGACAGCTTCTGGTTATCAGACTGTCTTTGCCTACGTTTCGTTGTCGTGCTTGAGAAATCGGAGATTACTGATGTCAAAGAGAAGAGATGAGGAGGTGCAATTTCCTAGCAGCACTTGTTTACGAAGAGCAACAAAGTTACTACCTTAGTCCGTAGTGAAGTTATCATACTTGTTGGGTGCATACTGGGGCAGAGGACCGTAGCACGGGCTGTTGGTGGCGCCCGCTTGGCGCAGTTGGAAGCTGATCCGCCCCCGGTTCGGGGTCTGGAAGGAGTCCGCCCTTGTGGTGCTTACGGCCCCGTCTGGCAGGGCTGGGGTGCTGCTGCGATGCCACCATCCCCGTCATTCCCATTCATCCCATCATTTCCATCATGGGATATACGTACCTGACACCGACCGCCCAAGACCTTCCTTCATTACATGAGCCACGCTCTTAGCTCTTAGTCTGATCGTAGTACTCCGTCCTTTTCTATGAATGAATGTACTAGAAAGTAGCCGTGCACATGAGGCCAGCGACCCCGCTGATTCGTCCGAACCCTCTGCATTCTGTGAGGTCATGCTCGAGCTGCTCGAGATATGGCTCCCGCTCACCGTTTTCCGGGCCAACACGACACCGTTCGGGGCCCGTTGCGTAGTCTTCCTTGTCCCTCCCCCATGGTAGCCAAGCGGCCTAAGGAACTCTGACAACCCGAATTATGACCTAGGAAGGGTTATGAAGTAATACTGCCTCCCGAGCCCTGATCCAATAAGTACTCTTTCGTGCCTGTATCTCAGCTGCTCCCCGGTCTTCCTTCCCGCTCTTCGTTTCCCTTACTTGGTATATCTGTCTCTATACCTCATCACTAACTCTACCATCGACTGCCACTTTCCTTGGCAAATATTCCCAATCTGCTAATCTTTCCATCGCGTAATTGGTTCCCTCTGCGATTGGACTCATTCACTACTGCTTTGCCTCGGCTGTAAACTACTACACACGGTTGTCACTGAACCAAAGCTGGACACAGTCTACAGCCTAACACACCTACACAGACGCTACACTTGAAGGGAACGGGACTACAGAAAGAGGCCGACGGGGTCAGGCCCAACCTCACCATCATGTCCTATATGGGCAACCCATACGACAACTACTATACACCTCGATCAGGTGTATCGCCCATAACACCGCCGAACGAAGACCTACGATACGACTTGCAGGTGGCGATGGCCTACGCTTCGACGCATAATGACAGGCCAATGACCAGGAATACCTCTGTGACCGAGGCTGTGGATGAGTACGAGCTGAACTCCGCTGGCCCTAAGGATGGCAAGGACGATCGCGAAGAGGAGCTGGAGCGGCGGGTAGAGTATCTCGAGTCACTGGTCCAAGAGCTCGCGCGCAAGTACACCACATCGTCACAGGCCAACGGCGCGCCGGCAGTCAACCCTTTCCTGGATGCCGGCGGAGAATCAGACCTGAACCCACATTCGCCCAACTTCAGTGCGCGCTCCTGGGCGAAGGCTTTCGTCAATTTGGCTCATAGTGAAGGCAATGTCTTCCGAACATCAGGTATCTGCTTTCAGAACATGAGCGTCCATGGGTTTGGCAGCGCCACCGACTACCAGAAGGATGTGGGCAACATCTGGCTCGAGACTGTAGCTTGGGCCCGTAGGATGATGGGACACGGTCAGACCAAGATTGATATCCTACGAGACTTTGATGGCATTGTTCACAAGGGCGAGATGTGCATCGTTTTGGGGCCTCCCGGATCTGGTTGCACGACTTTCCTGAAGTCCATTTCTGGCGACACCAATGGTATCTACATCGATGACCAGACGTATTTCAACTACCAAGGCAAGTTTTGGCGAGTCACATGCATCGGATGAAAGCTTACAAGAACAGGTATCACTGCCAAAGAGATGCATACCCAGCACCGAGGTGAAGCTCTCTATACTGCAGAGCAGGATGTACATTTTCCGGAACTGTCTGTCGGCGACACTCTCACGTTCGCGGCGCAAGCGAAACAGCCACGCATTCTGCCACCAGGAGTAGACAGGGAGGCGTACGCCAATCATCTACGGGATGTGACGATGGCTATGTTCGGCATTTCCCACACAGTCAACACGCAGGTCGGAAATGACTACATTCGCGGTGTCTCTGGAGGCGAAAGGAAGCGAGTGACCATTTCCGAAGCCGCGCTGAGCCGCGCTCCCTTGCAATGCTGGGACAACAGTACCCGAGGTCTGGACAGTGCCAACGCCGTCGAGTTCTGTAAGACATTGCGAACGCAGTCAGAGATGTTTGGCACCACATGCTGCGTCTCCATCTACCAAGCTCCCCAACAGGCTTATGACTTCTTCGACAAAGCCATGGTCATCTATGAGGGCCGTCAGATCTTCTTTGGACGCGCTGATGAGGCCAAGGAATATTTCATCAATCTTGGTTTCGAGTGCCCTGCCCGTCAAACCACGCCCGACTTCCTCACCTCCATGACGAGTGCCACTGAGCGCGTCGTCCGACCTGGCTACGAGGGCAAGGTCCCGCGAACGCCTGACGAGTTTGCGCGCGCGTGGAAGAAGAGCTCTGAGTACAGGACCCTTCAACTCGATATTGCCGAGTACAAGCAGGAGCACCCGATCAACGGCCCCGAAGCTGTTGCCTTCCGTAATTCGAGGCGACAGGAACAGGCCAAGGGTACGCGAAGTGCGTCCCCCTACACTCTGTCATATGGTCAGCAGATTGGTCTTTGCCTTTGGCGTGGAGTACGCAGGTTTCAAAGCGATCCCAGTCTGTATATCGGTTCCCTCGTCGGTAACGTCGCGATGGCGCTCATCGTCGGAAGTGTCTTCTACAATCTCCAACCCAATTCTACCAGTTTTTTCCAAAGAGCCGCTCTGCTCTTCTTCGCTTGCCTCATGAATGCCCTCTCGTCTGCTCTGGAAGTATGTTCTCCCCATAGAATTCCCCCCGGCAAGCTGGTGCTGACCAAACCTCCCAGATGATCACCTTGTACGCTCAACGTCCGATTGTCGAGAAGCATACTCGGTATGCTTTGTACCATCCCTCGGCCGAAGCTATATCGTCTATGCTATGCGATATACCATACAAAGTTGTCAACAACCTTCTCTTCAATATCACCTTATACTTCATCACCAACTTACGACGCGAGCCGGGGGCATTCTTCACCTTCATCATCTTCACTTTCGCTACCAACTTGGCCATGAGTATGATCTTTCGCACAATCGCATCAGCATCCCGGACTCTCTTCCAGGCCTTGGTTCCTGGTGCGATTCTCATTCTTGATCTCGTCATCTTCACCGGTTTTGCCATTCCAATCGACTACATGCTCGATTGGTGTCGCTGGCTCAACTATTTGGATCCTCTGGCATATGCCTTCGAATCGCTCATGGTCACTGAATTCCACGGGCGACACTTCAAGTGCAACGTGTGGGTTCCCAGCTATCCCGATGCGACTGGAACTACGCGTATCTGCAATGCTTATGGCACAGTGGCCGGCGAGGATTTCGTTGACGGAGATGCTTACATCGGTGTTGGTTACAAGTACTTCAACTCGCACAAATGGCGGAACCTGGGGGTTCTCTTCGGGTTCATTCTCTTCTTCATGATCTGCCACATCTTAGCTTCCGAGTACGTGACCGCAGCGAAATCGAAGGGCGAAGTCTTGCTCTTTCGACGTGGACATAAGCCGGCCCAGTTCAAGGACAAGAAAGGCGATGTTGAAGAAGGTGGCCGCCGAAACATCGGCCCTGTCACCTCCAATGGAAGCGGTTCGAAACCGAAGGATGGCAGTGGTAGCAAGCTCGAGGATGTAAGAAGTACATTCACTTGGCAAGATGTGTGCTACGATATCAAGATCAAGGGCGAACCGAGACGTATTCTCGACCACGTCGATGGCTGGGTAAAGCCCGGAACTCTAACTGCCCTGATGGGTGTCTCGGGTGCCGGAAAGACCACTCTATTGGATACATTGGCCAGCCGCATCACTACGGGTGTAATCACCGGCGACATGCTCGTGGACGGTCGGCCTCGTGACATGTCTTTCCAGCGAAATACTGGCTACGTTCAACAGCAAGATCTCCACCTGTCAACCACCACTGTGCGCGAAGCTCTTAACTTTTCTGCCCTCCTTCGTCAACCTGCCCACATTCCCAACGCCGAAAAGCTTGCTTATGTTGACGAAGTCATCGAACTCCTGGAAATGGAGGAGTACGCCGATGCCGTAGTCGGTGTGCTCGGTGAAGGTCTCAACGTCGAACAACGAAAGCGTCTCACTATTGGCGTCGAACTTGCTGCTAAACCCCCTCTACTGCTCTTCGTCGACGAACCGACCTCTGGTCTGGACTCGCAAACCTCCTGGGCCATTCTCGACTTGCTTGAGAAGCTGACCAACGCCGGCCAAGCCATTCTTTGCACCATTCACCAGCCCTCAGCCATGTTGTTCCAGCGCTTCGACCGTCTTCTCTTCTTAGCCAAGGGCGGCAAGACTGTGTACTTTGGCGACATCGGTGAGAACTCGCGGACCATGACCAGCTACTTTGAACGCCACGGCGCTCCCCCTTGCCCGCCTGAGGCCAACCCTGCCGAGTGGATGTTAGACGCGATTGGTGCCGCACCTGGAACCAAGACGAACGTGGACTGGCATCAAGCCTGGCGCGACAGCGCCGAGCACCAAGCCGTCAAGGCCGAACTCCAGCGCGTCAAGGACAACGCCGCTTACCTGCCGCCGGCGCCCGCCGAGGACCCGACCAAGTTCCGCGAGCACGCCGCGCCCTTCAGCCTGCAGCTCCGCGAGGTCACGTACCGGGCCTTCCAGCAGTACTGGCGCAGCCCGGCGTACATCTACTCCAAGGCGGCGCTCTGCACGCTCGTGTGCCTCTTCGTCGGCCTCGTCTTCCTCAACGCCAAGAACACGATCCAGGGCCTGCAGAACCAGCAGTTCGCCGTGTTCAACGTGCTGACCGTGTTCGGGCAGCTGACGCAGCAGGCCATGCCGTACTTTGTGATCCAGCGCTCGCTGTACGAGGTGCGCGAGCGGCCCTCCAAGGCCTACAGCTGGAAGGTCTTCATGCTGAGCCAGATCGCCGTCGAGCTGCCGTGGAACGCGCTCATGTCGGTCATCATGTACGTGTGCTGGTACTACCCCATCGGCCTCTACCGCAACACCTTCCTGGACGGCGAGACGGCGCAGCGGGGGGCCCTCATGTTCCTGCTCTTCTTCACCTTCATGATGTTCGCCGCCACCTTCGGCAGCATGGTCATCGCCGCGTTCGACACCGCCGACGCGGGCGCCAACGTCGCTAACGTGCTGTTCACGCTGTGCCTCGTCTTCTGCGGCGTGCTCGCCAACCCGGACGCCATCCCGCGCTTCTGGATCTTCATGTACCGCGTCAGCCCCTTCACGTACCTCGTCTCGGCCATGCTGTCGACGGCGCTGGCCAACACCAACGTGCAGTGCGCGGCGAACGAGCTGCTCAAGTTCAACGCCCCCGTCGGCCAGACGTGCGCGCAGTACATGGCGAAGCAGATCGAGATGATGGGCAATGGTTACGTGACGCCAGAGACGCAGGACCTCTCGACGGGATGCTTGTACTGCCCGACCTCGGACTCCAATGCTTACCTGAAGCAGAGCAAGATAGTCTACAGTAAGCTTTCCTCATACTCCTCCTCCTCCTCGATCTCCATAGATATTTATACTAATCATAAAATAGGCGAGAGGTGGCGCAACTTTGGCATCATGTGGGTATACGTCATCTTCAACATCTTCGGCGCGTTGTTCTTCTACTGGCTCACCCGCGTCCCGAAGGACGGGAAAAAGAAGGCCAAGAAGGAGTAAAAATGGGGTAGAAAGAGAGGGAGTCGTCATGGCAAACTTACCTCTCTCTCTTGATTTTGAGATTCGTCGGCGTTTAGTGGCAGGCATGGGATAGAAAATGTATAATGAATGACTGCATAGAAATGTATACTAGCGAGACGAGATGAGCCACCCCCGATATGCCATCTGTCTCTAAATGAGCTCTGATAGAAAGTTCATAATTTGTCCAGACCTGCTTTTCCGATTGCCTGGGTGATGTCGAGTTTGGCATTATGGCCATATCGCTGAGACAGCCGTAACACCTGTGAGTACTTCCTACGGCTGTAGCTTCAAAACCGCGCCTCCAGTAAAGCAAGCAAGCGACACTACTTTCGATCGTCTGTAACAGTACTCGACGGCCACGTACCAGTCTTCACGCGGCGGGACGCATTCGCCGGACCGCTGAGACTTGTGGTCCAGTAGCGCATTTACCCCGATCACGGTACCTCGCTGCAGGTATCAGCCCTACAACCGATCCACGCAGACCATAAGACCAATGCATGGAGCTAATAAATGATCAGAGACGAGCGAGTACCGTCGATGGTATTCTTTCTGACTAGCTCCCTACTTCCTGCACGCACGATACGCTGCCCTGTTCTCCTCGTCGTTTGGCGAAGATGTTTCAGCCCATCTGCAGCTGGTCTACGTGATTAGGCAGGCAGGATATAGGTGGCGCCTATAGCGGCAATAGCTGAACGGAAGTTCCCCCCCTTCAGCTGGGCGATGGGATCTCTGTGGCTCAAACTGGCATGGGAACGTTGCGGTGGCTGCAGGCTTCGGTTCAGCTCCGCCCCGCGGCCACGGTCTGTGTTGTGTCGTTGGTGCAACGGCGATGGCTTCGATATCTTCAGACTGTACATATATGTATAGTCTTCGTACTCACAGCATAGTAGAGGGAATAATATCTAGTTCTTACTGGGTATGGACAGGATCACTTACCTGGATTCGTAAAACAGGTATCGTGAATCAATGGGCAGAGTATACGCGCAGAGCAGCTCGTTAGGTCACACCATCACATATATCGGATATGCGTGCTTTCAATTCCAATGTTTTCTTGACATGGTATCATAGCGCAAAAGTCAAATAATCAGATACACGCTTCTACAACTGTAATCGACCAGCTGAATGATCACACTCGTAAATGTCTTGCATCGTCAGCTGAATGCCAATCACCTTGGCCTCAAAAATCTGGAATAACTGTAATATCGCAGTGAGGAACTCAAAGGACCTGTTTTCAAGTCATTAGCACACAAAGTACATAATAAGGAGAGAAAAAAAGAGGGGAAAAATCGAGAAGCCAGGAAGGTAAAAGCACGATGATTACTCACACAAGCGTCGCGATCAACCCTATCGTCGGCGACCAGAGCCCAACGTACCTGGATCCCCACCACGGATACATGATATGCGCCGAGTAAATCAGGAACCCCAACGTCGGCACCGCCATCGCCAGATCCACCGCCGTGAACTGCACGCGCCGCCACCGCCGCCGCCTCGCGCCGTCGTCCTCGTCCGGTCCCCCCCACGACAGGACGGTGCAGCCGCTGATCACCAGCGTCAGCGGTGGCAGGCCCACGACGCGCCGCGGCGACGGCCACCACGCGTAGCCCAGGACCGCGCCCCACCCGTGCGCCAGGTTCCAGAGGAACTGCGCCCAGCACAGCGCGAAGAGCACCTTGTGCTCCCAGGGCCACCACCCGGCGTCCAGGCTCGTGTGCACGCGCACCACGGTCGCGAAGCCCAGGAGCGCGTTGAGGAGGCGTGGGAGGGCGATCAGGGGCACGTCGAAGCGCGTGGTGCCGCGGTCGCCCGCCTTGCCCTCGCACTTCTCGCACGGCGGTATCGTCGGCATCACGTGGTTTGGTTGGTAGTGTTGGTGGTGTTGTTGGTGCTGCTTCTCGATCGGCAGGTGGTGGTGGTGGTGGTGGTGGTGCTCCGTGGAGGCTCGCGTGCTCTGGGTCTGGGGACTGCGACTTCGTGATGTGGTTGCGCTGCTCGATGCCATTGTGTGAGGACCTCGATATGGATTGGTCTTTTCCTTGCGCTACTGCACCTTCCTCCCGTTGTTCGAGTTGATACCGGACAGAAAGGGGCAGTTTCTTGAAGTTCAAGAAACGCCTGCGCCGTGGCCAGTAATGAATTGGACTGGCTTTGTTCGGGACGCAAGTGTCGGGTCGGACGAAAGCGCTGCGAAATTGCACGGGCGGCTATGGCTAGCGGTGCAGATGTCCCAATCTCGTATTTGGCGTGTCGCTCTAGGTTAAATTAGAACGACTCTACCCGCAGTCGTTGGTTGCGGAGACGAAAGTGGAAGTAACTACCAACTAATACGATAGTGCCTGGAGATTGGAGTAGTGTAGTAGAGCAATAGGAGAGTGGCCACAGACGCTGGCTCCAGGGACGGCAGGGCTCCCCTTTAGATAACTACGGCCAGCCAGACAATCTCTATCCTAGGGAAGGGGAGTGATACATAGTAGTATAGGGGGACGCATCTGGACAAATCGAGAGAATCCACTCTATCTCCTTATGCAGGGCTGCTGCGCCGCACCGCTCAAGTTCACACAAGTGTTAATGGATGGGACAACTTGCCTGTATGCTGTTGCAGCCTGTAGGATTCGGCCAGCCAGCAGAGAGGTATAGTAGGATTGGGGGGCTGTGCTGCCTAATGCGATCGCGACCGATTGCCTATCGATCACCTCTGGATTGACCAGATTGACCTCGTCTGGCCATGCCAAGCCACAAATACTTGGTCACCTCCTCCTTTTCCGCACTCCCAACAACGGCAGTCGGTCTTCGTATAGCAGGTCTCTAAGGGTGTGATCATGATAATGATGGATAAGCAGAGATGTAGTTGTCACTTTGAGAGAGGCGCAAGTATGCGAGTAGGATATCACAAGTTAAAGGGAGCTTTGACTTGGACAACTTTTACAGAACGTTCCAACATCTTCTTTCGCTACAGCGGCTAGTCGTCAGATGCGCAACACCAGACGCTTCTAGGCGTGATCATTAGGACTGAACAGATGACTGCCTTGGCAGGTAGCTATGCGTCAAGATCCAAGGTCTCGAGATGCCACAGCGTCCGATGTCTACCAGTAGTATGTGGTGCTATTGCTATATCCATACGGTATTTGCCAAGCAACGATGGATAGAAACCTCAAAGTGGTCAGCCGACTGCCAGCTGGGAGACCCAAGGCGTCGGGTCGTCCCCAAATGGTCTCCGCTGAGACTTCGCGAGCACTGCAGATCTGCAGCTTCGTCCGCACTGAGGCAGATTTCAGTGGCACAGGAGTTATTTGGCAGATAAGAGACGACCGCATGACTCCGCATCCTGTGTGTATCCATTTCAGTTGGTAGCTGGCCCATCGCGGCAATTTGAAGAGACTTGAGAGTGACGCCAGACTGCCTTTGGTAAATCACTCGCCTTATGACAGTACCGGTACCCCGACGATGGGAAACATGAGCTCGGGAGACTGGGAATTACTCTCAGTATCGAACCGAATAGAAGTGGCCTTCATCCGACTAGCACCGAGAAACACAACTCAGCTCACTGCACCAAGGTTGCAATCAGTCAGGGAGTAGGGTGAGGTTACATAATGCCCATGCAGAAGGGGGGCCAAGGATGGATTGGTCAGCCCTATAAGCCCTACTGTGACAGTGCCATCGGTCGCTCTTCACTCATCAGTGACCAATGACCCCACAAACGGTTCTCAAGCAGCATCCACAATAGTAGCAGTGTGTTCGTCATTGACCATGGAGTCATAATATGTAAGCCATGTTGACTGGAGGCATTAACGAGGCAATCAAGTAGCTGCATCTTCTGGCTCTGAACCGCTGCGCTGGACCCAGCCAAATCTACCTCTTATGCGGGTATGCACGCTGCATCTTCACACTAATAACGCAGCTCGCGTCTCGGGTGGATAGGGTAGAATAACCGCGAGCTTCCAGCGGCTGCAGGAGTTAGGTTAGTAGCAGCGATGAGTAAGCCCGCCTGTTCATGGCCTCCCCGCCGAAGCACGATAGGTAAGTGGCATACCGGTACATAAGGCAAGAGGTGAAGTCGTCTTCAGAGTTGTACAGACAGCCCAACAAGAAACTCAACTCCAGACTCCATCATCTTTCCCTTCCAAGGCACCCGAGAATTCAGTCGAGATGCACGCAGCCGTAGTCAATTCATGGGCAGAAGGCCCCCGCTGCACCACTGTGGATAACCCTCCCCCTCCTTCCGATGATCAGCTCCAGCTCCGGGTCATGGGCGCCGGTCTGCACCAGCTCGTGCGCTCCCGCGCCAAGGGACAGCACTACTCCGCCAGCCAACTTCCGCACACCGCGGGCGTCGACGGCATCGGCAAGGACGAGGCGACGGGCAAGCTCTACTACTTCGCCAACATGCGGCCCGACTTCGGCTCCTTTGTCGAATACGTCAACGTCGACAAGCGGATGCTCGTCGCCTTGCCCGACGGCGCCGACCCCGTGGCCTTCGCCGCCGGCGTCAACCCCGCCATGAGCAGCTGGATGGCCATCACCCAGCGCACCTCCAACCTGCCCGAGAACTACACCGTGCTCATCGTCGGCGCCACCAGCGCCAGCGGGAAGATCGCCGTGTCGGTCGCCAGGGAGCTCGGCGCGGGTCGCGTCATCGGCGTGGCGCGGAACGCCGCGGCGCTGGAGAAGGTCCAGGGGCTCGACGAGAGGATCGTGCAGAAGGATCCCGTCACCGAGACCGACTTCTCCCAGGTGGACTGCGACGTCATTCTCGACTACATCTACGGGGACGTGACGGCGCACCTGCTGTCAACCATCCCCGCCAAGAGGCCGATCCAGTACGTCCAGATCGGCAGCATGGCGCAGGTGCAGGCGTCGCTCTCCGCGTTTCTTTTCCGGTCCAAGGACATCACCCTCCGGGGCTCCGGTCCTGGTGCGTTCCCCGTCACGGCCATGGGCCCGGAGATGACGAAGATGATACCGAAGATGATAGGCTGGGACTTGCCTGAGGCGGCCGCCGTGCCTCTGAAGGATCTCGAGACAGCGTGGGACGATAAAGAGCTTGCGAAGAAGGGCAGGATCGTCTTCACACCCTAGATGTATTTACAAAGACCAACAAGAATACAAACTAATATCGGTATAAAACAAGTATTTGATACTATTTCAGGTTCGCTTATTGACTACGCCGCTGTGGTGGAATCAAACTTCGAGATGATCATGTTGGTTGCCAAGTGAATGCTGAGGATCTTTGCTCCATGATGACGCGGCTTAGAGAGAGCTAAGAGGGTATCGAAAGGCACAGCAGCAGCCACGAACACGACGGCGCAGCGACAAACGCCATTCGGATTCGGTTGAGCGGCATTGGAAGCATCCAATGCTTTGCATCGATCCTCTCATGTATCATGACGTTATTTCTTGTCACTAGGTTCCTGCAGCGTGACCAAGCCGTTGGCAAGAACTCATCGAGGGCACCACGAAGATAGCGACCGAAGGTTAGATGACACAATGCTTCCGATCCAGCTAAGCCCAGAACACGCAATCTTAAATGATATCAAAGTAGGTGCCTATCATGGAATAGTGGAAACACTGTAGAGATTGAAAAGCCCCTTTCAAGGCACATGAGAAATACTTTCATCCTTGCGCATACACATGACCATCTACTCCTCTTCTTCCTCCTCCTACGTACCGGTAACCACGTACAGCTCCCCCGACTCATCACTCGTCATGAACAAACGTCCCTTCTTGTCAAAGGCCAGTCCAACGGGACGAATGCAAGCCCCAGGACACTTCGTCAAGTCCTTGTTCTGCACGACATAAGTCACAGCGTTCGTGTCCGATACATCCGCCACCGGCTGTCCCTCCTTAAACTCAATTCTCCCGAGGCGGAACCCATCCGGCGGATCTCGATCCCTGTTTTCAAGGTCAGTCCCACATTCACAGCTCAGCCTCCACCGGAAAACAAGTAGGCACGGGATATCTCACCAGCTTCCGTGAAAGGTCACGTACGCGGCGCTCCCATCCGCCTTGAACTTGATGTCAAGGGGCGCGGTATGCGCCGGGAACACGAGCCGTGGCCCCTGCCGCTGCGTACGGCAGAATTCGTCGACGTCTTGGATCGAGTCGGCCGCCGTGACCTGCTGGAAGGGCGTACCCGCGAGGCCCCCGAACTGCGACCCGATCGTGATGCCCTCGTTGTCCGGGATGTTGGTCGTCTGCCATGCCGAAAAACAGGCCGGGTAGCCGTAGTTGCGTCCCTTCATGGTGTTGTTGTGATCTGTGAGAGATCCGTGGTAGTTCATCTCCTCCGCTGGGTTCTCGTTGTGCAGGTCCACGTCGCTGCGGTGGATGTCGTCGGCAGAGTTTTCTACGGAGAACTGGTAACGATGTCAGCTCGGTATCGGATGTCTAATAGCAAGCGGACGTACAATGCCTCCAAGAGTTGGCTCTTCGCCGACACCGACTGAGTTCCTCAGGCCCCATGCCAGGACCTCTCCACCCTCTGCAAAATCGGTCGCATTCGACGAGGCCATAAGCTCTGTGATGTTGAAGGCTTTGACCATGCTTTTTCCCGTCGAGATATCCGTCGTCGAGTTATCAATGTTGCCATCTGAGCCGCGAGCCACCAACAGCGTGTCGGGGGCGGACATAGGCACGAGAAGCGTTCTGGTTGTGTGCCCCCCGCTGCTCATTCCTTCAATGATAGTTTTCTTGTCGCCAACCGTTCCAGCAGCCGCATCGTACGGATAGGCGTCCACGCTACCCATGGTTGATACGAACAAAGTTTTGCCGTCTTCACTGAATACAATCCCATGATTGAGCTTGATAAAAGCATTAATACTCCCCTTTTTTGTTATTCCGGATTAATGAGAGGTCTTACTCTTGGATCAGGGATGATCTGGCTACTCGAGGCAACGCAGACATTTCCATCAGTATCTTCGGTCAAGACGATGCGTCGAATGCCGCCTGCATTCTGCTCGGATACGAGCAAGCTACCACCAGTATCGAATGCAAGATTGCGGGGTATCTTGAGCCCGTTCAGAATAGCATGAGCTGTGTAGCCTTCCGTGACATTTAGTTCAGCGGACGGTGTGATTGCTGTGCAGTTCTGTGCAATCGCCGTAGAAGTAAGTAGCCCAAAAACAGCCACAAGACAAGTTCGCGTCATAATAAGCTCTTCCGTATAGCATGAAAAGTATGCTTCCATTCAAATGGAATCTAGAGGGTGCAGTCCAGTTATATAAGATTGTGTGTGTCATACCAAGCATCGAACCCAGTCTCTAACCAACATTTCCAATGCTTCATCCCACATTCTCGATGTATAAGTCGCGCGATGTCCGGCAACTTATCTTGGAACCACATCATGACGTCCATGTCGATCTTGAAATGATTCGTCCAGCTTCCACGCCGCGGGTGCGCCGAGACGGCAGTCGCGCAGCATGACCGGTTATTGTGGATTATCCGGTCTCCTGCTTCCGGAAAGGGGCATCCTCATGAGGGCGCACTTTATATCCCGGTATTCATGTCGATCGTCACAATCGAATTCGTCGTTCTGTGCACGTAAATCGTTTCAATTACAGGGAACCTCTTGGCAGTCGGGCGTTGGCATATTTGTTGCGCAGAATACAGTATGCCATACTGAGGCAGCCTTTTCTGAGTCCTTGAAAATGACTCGAATGGGCAGGCTATGGTATATTGTCACAGGACATCCTCGTCTCCTGCGCCGGGAGGCCCTTACTTGGATGAGCGCCAGGTTGATTGGCGATGTGCGCGTTGACTATTAGAGCTGCATCACGTAGAACCCTAAGGTATTTGGCCATCGACCGTTTCGTATTCCCACCATACGATAGTCATCTTTTACCTCCATTTAGGTATCTCCGAGATATCACTAGTACTTAGCCCTCCATTTCAGCTCGATAGGTAGGAGGAAGTCATCAGGCATCACTTATCGGATGGTCTTTCACGAGCTTCACTGAAGCGAGGCGCGGATCAGGTATGTAGTGGCGCACTCACAAGTCAGGAGAGCAAGAGTTTCGGTAGACCGGATGGAAGTAATTTGGTAGTGAAGGAAGGAGCGACCAACTGTACGACAGGTAGTGGACCAAGGATGGCCTCGCCTCAGCCTTGCCTGGGTCGGGCCGCCTTGCGACTTTCTGGAGAACTTACCCACGCAGCCTCGAGCGTTTACAACCTAAACATTACTCTCTGCAACATATCAGGGTTGTGCACGTCAGCGAACTCCTAGGTCAAAAGGTTCCAACAGTCAGTTCACATCTCGACCTCCAATAAGTTTTCATCGTTTCTCGGACGTCAATTATTTTCTGATTCATTTATCGTGATACGCATCGTTGACCTCCGTGACGCAGCCAAGTTAGCTCGTTCTGGTGGGTACTTGTATTGTTTTCTTCATTATTTTGGCAAGGATCGTATGCCACTCCATTGTCGATTCCAGTTCAATCCTACGCTTTACCTCAAGACACGTCTCTCGTCCTTCGAAATCACCAAGTGCAGTTGCTGACCCTCATGTGTCAATAAAATACACCATACCATCACGTTCTCGTCGCAGTTGAGATATTCGACGAGCTAGTCTATACTCAGCCTACTGGCAGAAAGCAGTTTCTGTAATCTTGCTTGGAGATTCTGCCACCTCGTTCTTAGTCAACGTTCAGCTCATTTCTGCAAGTTGGTCGTTCCCGCATTCTCGTCCCTGGTAAAAGGTATGTACGTCGAGGACACTACGTACGACTTGTATACCCCCAGACTTGATGAGTTTCGCTTGTACTGACTCTAGAATTAGCAGTCTTCGTCAAGCCGAGGAGCTTATTCCTTTCTCAGAGTATCAACCTTCACCCTTGAAAACATTACAGCACGTTCCCGTTCTCGAGCCATTCACTTCCACATAATTTGATCTTGCCTTCCATCCGTATCTGGCAGGCAAATGGACAAACAGCTCTTCCAAGTCCAGGCATATTAATCCATACGACTTGTAGTTTTCCTGCAGTATGTACTAGTCGCATGCTTGTTACTTTCAGCACAAGAATCTTTTTCCTTTGCCAAGTAAACTGGCATTTCCACCGGAAGCTAATACGGATTGCCTATCACCCACATTATTTGAAGGTAGAGCTCTCTCTCTCCTATTCCAGAGCAGATGTAGGGTGCATATCATTTGGCGGACATAAAAAAGCCTTCGCTCGAGGTAAGTTCCACAATGATTTCATCTTTGCATCGTGCGCTTACTTTCTCCAGCTCGAGAAGGGGCATATTTATTATACCCTGAGAACATATACTTACCAAGCGGGGCGGATCTGCTTTCCCTCCCCCACAGCTGTTCACAACTCAATCAGCCTCCAAGCCTCATCTCCACTTGTAGCGATGACTGCAACTATGAGCCTCAGTCGTCCAATCTTGGGTCAGATTGCGGACATCGGAGATCTTTACGATGCTCGTGACGACTCATTCTTATCCGCGAATCTTATTGGAACAGATTTTCTTGGACAATCCGTTGATTACGCCCAAATCAACAAAGACATGGTGCAATTGAGCATCAGCGACTCGACCACCGAAAGCTGCAGGGGACTTATGATGAACCAGAATCTTACAGTAAGCTATTTATGCGGACTTGTGCATTCCGTTCGTGGAGCTGCCAATTATCATTCCTTTCAACGAGACAGTGAGAAAACGCTACAAGGGGCGGTTCACATCGATGTTGTTGACGACATGGTGGAGCTCAATTTGAAGCATGGCGAAATCCGACATTACCTCGCGCACGACGCTGCTTACTGTCAAAATGCCACTCATTTTGTCAAAAGAGTCATTCGAGGTGCCAAAATCATTATCAGTGCTAGACTGAAAGTTTTCGGGAATAGGACCGACGTCGAACGTCGTTTTAAAACTAGCTTGGAGATATTGTCTTCTTTCGTGAGGACGCAATTGTCGAGCAACACCAGGAAGAATGCAACCCATCATCAAGACCAAAATGGTAACAGCTATGAATACCTGAAACAAATATCTTACGACATCTCTTTCGGCTGGTTCTCCGACATCGCTATTGCGGGTTTGGAGCATCTACAAACGGTTCACATAGATGAACTCATCAAACTCATAAACGACCCATCGTCCAGCCTCCGAAGATCTCGGGCCGTACCTAAGAAAAACGAGGAAGTTTCGCCCAAGACTGCGATTTCCTGCGTCCTCGTGCCAATCGATGTCGTTCGCTTACTGCTCGACATATATGTGCCTAGGTCGCAAGTTCTATTGCATATCCGCGAAGATGTCCTCCAGGCAATAGAGCATCTGTTCATTGAATGGGAAGAAATGACCAGAAAAGTGCGGGACTGTCAGGTGGACATGCCTACCCCGACAACTTGCGCTCCGGTATAAGCTGATACTGTCATCAAGAAGTTTCAAGCAGCCTTGATGGCGAGAAAATACTTCACAGTTGTCCTCAGGAGGCTGCTCATAAACGCTCGAGGTGGGTCACTTCCGCACGATGAGCTCAGACGCACGATCGAGAGTTTTCAGAACATGAACACTGCTCCACGAGCTGTCCTATCTATTCTGGCTGAAGAGACCACAAAATCAAACTTCAGAAAAGAGATAATCGGTCTTGATGGTCAGTATACCTCTTACGAAGGTGCGCAACGAGCAATTTTTCTACTGGTAGCAACGTCTACGTGCTCTATTTTACCCGCGAGACACAAGAGGACCATAAATCGTGGAAAGCAAACAAGGATATTTTATTTAACTTGCTCAAGCGAAACTCTGGCGATTACGTTGTCGTGGTGGCGGAATGTACGAGCAATAACATCAATCAGCCGAGATCACGTATCACGTTCTACAAGCACTACCAGAAATTTACCGACGACATGCTGAAAAAGCTCGACTTTGCCGATCAACCATTTGCCCGCCATAGATTGAATAGTACTGATACGACTGAACGTCCCCGGCCGCTAGACCGACGCCTTGTGAGACTACGGTGTCCATTTGAATCGTGTAGTGACGAAGCCGTCGATTGGTACTGCTACACCTGCCGATTGCCACTCGAATATCACGACCATTTCCTCTACTGTGATTGTGGTCGTAGTGACTCGCAATCATTCACATGGCAATGTAGCTCCCCACGACATGGTCCACGGTTCACAAAGTACGATGCTTCTGAGCTGCGTTCCAACCTGGAAAAGCTCCACTCGTACAAGGATATGAACGTACTGATCTTGGGGGAAACAGGTGTGGGAAAGAGTACCTGGATCAATGCATTCTATAACTACATCATGTTCAAGTCTCTGGACGACGCCAGAGCACACGAAAAACTGGAGTGGGTCATTCCGAGCTCATTTTCACTACAAGAACAAGATGAGGAAACTCATTCTAGATATGTGGAAACTTCGATTAAAGTAGGCGAGTTTGATGATGCCGAAATGGACGGCGTCAGAGGAGATTCGGCAACGCAGCAGACAGGTGTCTACCGGATCCCCATCAAAGACACGATAGTCCGCTTGATCGATACGCCTGGTATTGGAGATGTCAGAGGCGTAGATGCTGATCGGGAAAACCTTGCCAACATCCTCCAAACATTGAGCCGTGTCAGGTCGCTTCACGGGATTATCATCCTTATGAAGCCCAATGCCGCTCGCCTGAATCTCATGTTCCGGTTCTGCGTGAAAGAATTGCTCACCTATCTCCACCGTGATGCGGCGAGAAACATGGTGTGGGGATTTACAAATACCCGTTACACCAACTTCAGTCCAGGAGATACCTTCAAGCCCTTACAGAGGCTTCTCGAAGAGCACAAGTCCCTCGGCTTAACATTGACTCGGGAGAATACATTTTGCTTCGATGCAGAAGGTTTTCGTGGTCTTGCCATACAGAAACAAGCAAAACGAGAAATTCCAAATTTTGAGGAATCCAAACGTAGCTGGGAAAGATCGGCTGAGGAGACTACTCGTCTTCTGGACCGCTTTGCGAGTATTAAGCCTCATCCGGTTCAAAGCACGTTGAGTCTCAACCGAGCGAGAGAGCTCATCTCTCAGCTTACCTTGCCAATGGCTGACATTGTAGACGCCATTCAGAGAACCATCACACTGAACCAAAGTCAGATAGACGATCTCAAATCCACTAAAGATATCCGAGAAGCTCTAAATGTCCCCTTCACTATTCCAAGATTGACGTTGACGTCAAAAGACTGAAGCAGCCTCGGACTGTATGCAAGCAGTCCGAATGTGTCTCGATGATAGATATCGACGGGTTGAAGCGTCCCGTATGTACTTCTGTGTGCCATGACCCCTGTTATCTGAACGACGTTCAATCGGAGGTGGTCGGCCACCCGAACCTGGTTCGTTGTGCTGCTTTCAATAAGGGTAACAACTGCCAAAATGGATCCTGCGGGCATCACTGGCAACAGCACATGCATATCTGGTACTCATAAACGGAGAGGATCGTGAAAGTAATCGACCCTAAATGTTCAAGCCAAGGTCAATGAGAAGAAGTCGGCCATACAAATAAAGCAAGCGGCCATCTCAAGCCTCGAGATGAAAATTGGTGAGTTTGTGAAAGAGCTTCAAGAAATTCGCGATGCCGCTGGTAATTTCGCGCTGTTCTTGAAGCAGAACAGCATTGCTGCATACAATGACGCTATGATAGCCTATCTAGAGGAGCTCATAAAAGAGGGTCAAACGATAAGCTTCCACAAGGCTGATGGCATTCCGGTGGAGAAAAACGAAAAGCGCCTACTGCAGCTGAAGAGTAACAAGCGGGAATATGAACAGCGCATTAAGCTCCTGAGCGAGCAGTTGCACACTCACAACGGATCGACTCTGCTCGACGAGCAAGGTGTTGAAGAATTGATCGAGAAACTCTATGCTCTTCCACATTGGGGCCAGCGCCTTCGCGACATGCAGCAGACGATCGAATGGTCTAAAGCTTCTGATTTTCGGGAGAAGCAACTTCGACCTAAGATTGACAAAGAAGTACTTAGGAAAATGACCTGGCTCGATCGTGTGTCTACGTGGGTTTCAGGAGTGTGGACAACAGTCTTAGGCCAAGGTAGTGGCGCGCAGTCTAACGTCGGAACCGAGAGGCCCATCGCTCCCAATTACAATACTTTGACTGCACGTGTGAAGCGAGAGGATCATGAGCCTGAGAATGATTTAACTGATTCTGACGATATTCCACTTGCACAGCTTCGCCATCGCCGACGCCGACGCCGAAGGGCTGATGCTCTTGATGCTGGTGACATGCCACCTCCCAAGGTTCATCGACGGCGCTTCGATTAATGATAGAAATCAATCACTCCATGATGGTTCTTGGGCTTCAATTAATTTTAATAGACTAGAATTGGCTGGCGAGACGTTGAATTTCCTATGATTTCAGAAAAGTTGTGGATTTGTACTTCATTGCGAGCCAACAATAAACCCCAAATATTACTGCCTCGGTAGCCTCCTCATCATAAAAAAAGAATATTGATTTTCCTCAATCTGCTGATATAAGTAATGTGTGATTCTAATCCTTCACAAAGACCAGTACAGTCTCGTGGTATTAGGTGTCTCAAGAGTCGTTTCGGTGCTGCGCAAGGTAACGAGTATAATTTACACACCACAGGAACTCGTATTCGATCGTGGAGAGGAGTCCATCTCAAGTGAAGCACCGACATTGCACCGCAGGCTACCCAGCACACCCCAAACACCCCCAAGCTCGTCTCCAACACGCCCCAGTACAATATGCAATGATCTCTACTGTCTGTATTTAATGATGACGAGGCCTCACCCCAGCGCTCATTCAGCCGCCTAGGAGTTGAGGCTCCGTCCCATTCAGCCGAAAAAAGGCAAGTGGACGCGACAACTCCAACTCTACGGCCAAGTCCAGTCTTCACCTCACTTCACCTCTTCACGACTACCCTCAACCTCTTCAAACTCAAACAGCGCCATAAGCCGAAGACAGCCAGCTAGCTTCCAAAAGTCATGGCGTTCATAAGACCATACCAAGACTCGGATTTCGAGGCCTGCGCCAACATTGTACGCCCTCCTTCCTCTCCTTCTCTACCTACCTCCCTCACCTCAACCCCCGATCTCCAAAACCACCCTCAACACACCACCCTGCTCGGATTCAACTACCTAGATAAACCTGAGTACATACCCTGACCGCCATCACGAACCAGTGCATCGCCACCCTCCCCCCCTCCCTCCAGCATTCCCCCGACATCCCCCCTCTGACCCCCTACCTCTGGGCCCACCCCTACACCCACCTCTCCCCCCGAACCGCCCACGTCCTCGACGACGGCCGCGGCGCCGCCGTCGGCTACTGCATCGGCTGCCCCGACGTCCACGCCTTCGTCCGCCGCTACCCCTCCTACGCCGCCTCCGTCCTTGCCCAGGACGTCCCCGCGCCTCCGCAGCTGGAGACCCGGGAGCCGTGGCTGGTGGAGCCCGCAGGTGCGCCCGTGCTCTCGTCAAGCATGGGAGGAGAAGAGGTGGGGGCTGGGGAAGGCACGAAAGGTGGGGGTGGGGATGAGGGTGAGGGTGAGGTTGAGCAACAAGGAGGACGACGACACATGATTGTGAATCCCCAAGCCCTGGCTCAATTGGCATATCGTCCCGACTGGGCCCTCCTGGACGGCAAAGAGCACCTGCACTCACGCTGGCGTGCAACGATGCACATTGACCTCCTCCCAGCATTTCAGAGCCAGGGCTGGGGGCGTTTATTGATTTCAAAGTTCATCACCAGCGTGCGCGAGAGCGGAGAGGACTTCGGCGAAGGCGTGCACATCGGGGTGGCGGGGGAAAATGGAAAGGTGGTCGGGTTCTACGAGAAATTGGGGTTCAGAGTCATGGAGGCGGCAGAGGCGGGCCGGGGATTCACGTTGGTGAAGGATTTCGAGAAAACTTGAGACACGATACAGTAATTCATTTGATTGGTATCAGAAGAACAGAGCAAGTGAATAAAGCTTTGGTTCATCAAGCTATATCAATCAATACCTAGATTTTGGGTGCCATTTACCGTCCCCCAGACCAAACTAATTAGTGAGCCATGAGGCAATTTCCACGATCTAGTTCTCCATCCTTACCACCTATAATGGCTGTGACTTAAGATCCCAATGACCGGAAGTATATCTTGAATGTCGAGCAATATCTAGACCTTGTTATTGTTTACCCTTAGCTCCCCATACCGAGTAGAAATGCCCACCGCTTTGACTCCGAGGCCAGCCCGACGCCCAAGCAATCCACGACCTGTAAATTAGAAACGAAAAGCACTCATCATACCGACAAAGAAAGACCGCCATATACAGAGAGTATGCAAAAGACTGCTTGCGTGCCGAACCCAGGGAATAGGCTTTTCGTAAAATGTCATAAATATTGAGGGGTCAACCATCAATCGCTTCAGGCGTACTGAAGGAGTGTATAAGATAGAGGAAGGGGAAGGTATAAAAACCATGCCTGTCATTAGATCATCCCACCGGGCATTCCGATGTTGCTGGGAGGGGCTCTTCCTTGGGTTGCGACCATCCTTGATGCTGGCGGCCCGACGTTGATGGGCGGGCTATTTCCTCGCACTCTGCCATTCGCATGCATGACATTTGGTTGAGGAGGCAGCTTGTGAAGACGTCTTCTTTCGTGTCTGGCCTCGTCATCCTCCCTGTATGGATCCGTATCCCCATGATTAGCTGAATAGGTCGTGGGCAAATGAGGCATGCTTGCACCAGCTTCCGATTCAACGCTATCGCCTCGGCGCCGGAGTGACTCAAATACTGTACGAGTCTTGGAGCTATCCTGTCGCCGTCGTGGATTGATCGGCGGCAAAGGTGGCGCAGACCGGCTGTTGCTGCGTGATCTGTTTCTAGCAGCCTCGGGAGGCAGCTCAACCGTAGCAACACGGGAGGTGGACATCACAAACGTTGGCCCAGAGATCTCTTTCGTCTTGACTTTACGTCTCATAGAGTCGTTCAAACTGGGGATGTTGGACACGTTGTCGTAACTATGGTTTTGCATAGTTGGTGGTCGCGGTGGCGATGACTGGGGTGCAGGAGTGGACGGTGCGGAGCTGATGAAAGGCGATGGCATTGGCGATATTGGGGAGGGTTGACCAGACTCAAAACCGCGGTGATGCTGGGCATGTAAGTTACCATTTGACATATAGTTGGTATGGTTGGTTTTGGCTGGAGCATTGGGGTGTGGTTGCGGAGGCATGATTGGCGAATGCTTAATGTCAGTTCCAGGCAGTCCGGGCGATCGCATTGGAGGGCGATGAGCGAAACTAGCAGGACCGGCGTGAAGATTCTCGCGAGCGACAGATCCTTCTCTCGCTCGAGGCGGTCGGCTGTTGGACCTCATACCGTGGCTCGACTCCGAACCACTACGGTCACGGTCTGAACGGGAGGACGCACGCGATTCAGGATGATGTTCATATATCCCGTCTTCGCTTGGCACCCGCTGTTGATAGAAGACTGGGGGTGGTTTCCGGTCTCTACTGGGCCGTCTCACACCCTCAACTGAAGGATCCCTACTCGGTACAGGCCTCTGAGCAGCGTTGTTTGGCAACGGACCACTGGGAGGTAGCTGCTGGCGTCTAGCTTTGGTCTCTAACTCTTTCATGCGTTGGAGATCTCGTCTCGCCTGTCGGAATGCGCGAAGACCAGCATGGCCGGACTCCTCGGTGCCCATATCCTGGCCATCGTCCGGGCCCATTCGCTGGATTGGGTCTCCGGTCTGTTCGAATCCTTCTGGCATTGGCTCACGAGCAGGACTTGTTGCTTGCGACCCCCCCGGACTGATCCCAAGCATCTTCATGGCTTTTGATTGGGACGTCTCTCGACCACGGTCCACCAACGAGCCGCGACTGTCCTTTGGCCTTAATATACCGAGCCCGTTCGGTCTTGGAGGTGGCAAGTCCATGGAGTTCTTGTAGTCTCCAAGTCGGTTGGGTGACGACGAACGGCTATCGTTTTCGACATAGGTAGTGAGCCTTTCGCGTATTCGGCGAGCGCCATCGGCTAGCTGACTGGCGAACTCGTCCGAGTCTTTACGCCTGTTCGGCCTGGCAAAGGCTTCATTGTCCACAGTATTCGAGGCAATGGCCGCGGACGACTCCACGTCTAGCATAGGCTCAGTGACGTCGAGGTCCAGGTTCCAGTCAGTATTAGCGTCTTGTACGTCCCAAGGGTTAAGGCCTGCAGTAAAATCTTGGATACCTCTTGCCTCAGTAAGGTCGGGAGGGAATCGAGACTCGAGACCGGCAGTGGGAGGTGGGGCACCATAAACAGAAGACGCATTGCTGTCATTTCTCAGGTGCTGCCTTACCATACCACTCAGGCCGGAGCCTGTGGTCGGGCCAAGGGTAGGGGAGTCTTCGGGTGAGACATCCTTTGGTTTGGAGCTGAGTGGTGCTGGCGACTCAGTAACAGGAGAGGATTCGGCGCTGGGCTTGGATGTAAAGGATAGTGGGGTTGGCAAGGCGGAATCCCGGAAAGCTGGATGTCGTCGATCGGAGGGCCGGCGAAGGACTAGTTGAGGGGAAGGTTTAGGCTTGGGAGAGGTTGCTGGCGATGCGTCGCTCTCGTCCGCGTCAGCCAAGAATGAAGTAGAGGGAGACTCCTCTTTCATTGGGGGCTGTATTGCACCAGACGCATTAATTCGAGATTCAGAGGGTAGTCTACGAACGGAGGAATGCGATCTTGACCTGTTCGTGGGGAGTGATGCGTCGGAGTCTTTACGAAAGCCCTGAGTAGGAGTTTCACGCCCTTGCTGGAGCTGCAGTTGTCGCTGTGCATATTTGGACTCATCATAAGGCTGCGCTGGCTTCTGAAAGACACCTAGAGCGGTGGCTTTGCCTCGGTCATTAGGGCCGATCGCCATTAATGAGTTCTCATCGGCCTCACTGATCGGAGGGCTCAAGGGCGGAGCTCCGCCGAAATTTGCCTTGCCATCGCCGGCGCTGGGTACTCTGATGCCTAAATCTGGAGTACCGACAGAGGAGGCTGTGGCGGGTGGACTCATGGACCGTAGGTTTGGCGCACTCCCTTTGGCGAGTATTCTCCGCTCTCCGCCCCATCGATCTGCGAATCCCATTGTCGTTGGAGATGGTGAGTTCTGGACCAGATCAGGAGTACGACTACCGAACGTTCGTTGTCTCGACAGGGTGTCTATCCTATGAAGGGCCGATGATTGCTGTTCGTGAAGGTCATGGTTCAGTCCAGTCTCATACAATCGTCGTGTCCTGGTCACATTTCTTTCGAGACTCGGGGTGGAGCTAGAAGCTGGCTGCCATTCCTTGATGGATGGAGCACGCTGGAAAGATGCCACCGAGGTGGCTGCAGTAGAGTTTCTAGCCACAGATGGTATCGATGATAGGGTCGATGAGGTTTCCCGTTTTCGGTTGTAGATGCCAGGAAGGGGAGATTCTGATCGGATTAGCTCCGCTTCAGTCTCGATAGGTCGCCATCTCTCAGGAGTCTCTACAGCTTCTCCCGTTATCTTCTGCTCATTATCCTGCTCCTTCTCTTTCTCATGCAACCGCCATCTCTGAAAGGCGGACAAGCCGACATCGTCATTGTACAAAGTTCTGCCTCCCATCCCGCCATCCAGCGTCCTTGAGGAATTGGCGCCATCTGCTATCTTGTAAATCTTTTGTCGTCCACCGAAAAGAATGTTACCTTCAGTTGGCTTCGATCGTCCCATCATGCTTCCCGCTTTTAATGAATCTGCATCATCGGAAGCGTATGAGCCTTTTCGGGCGAAAGGTGCGGCAGTTCGGATGGATTCTACTTCCGCTATGTCACCTAGGCCTCGAAACGCGCCAAAGTCCATTTTGGATTGTCTCTTGGGGAAAAGGACACTATCGTCGCTCGCTTTGCCGACTTTGGTGTTCGGATCATCCTGCTCTCTTAGCATCGAGAAACGTGCCGACAACCCTGTCATTAACAGACTGGTCCGGAAATCATCGCTAGGTGGCAAGGCGGTAGCGAGGTCGAGGTCTGGCTTCTCAACTTCCTGAGCCTTCTTTTGCTTTCTAAAGAAAGATTTGGACGACTCCAAGTCTTGTGAGGGTCGTGGAGCGTTGGAGTCGTCCTTGGCCTTCTTCCTATTTGTCTTGAAACGATTCATGGTGGCCTGATGTGCTCGATGGCACTGATGTACAACAACGTGCTCTAGTGAGTTGCGCTGTCAATACTGCGCAAATGACTGACTCGAGGTTCCGGATAAAGATTAGTTGAAACTATTACGTTCGGTCGGCCATGAAGGAGTGTGGCGGTTGCCGGCAAGAGGGATTGATTGCAGCAACTCGAACCTTCGCAATTAGATTGTTGCTTCGCAGTTGAGGATAGCAAAAAGCAGAGCGAAGTTGAATGATCGAGCAGGTCCTGGTCCGGGTCCGAGGAGAGACGATCGATAGCTTTACAGGCTGAAAATGAGAATGAGTGACTATAATGAGCGACGGGTATGATCAGTCTAATGATTCTGGGGACAGACGGAGATGTGTTCCCTTCGTGGGACGATATAAGGGGTGAACGGCCGAGCTAGGAGCCCGGACCAAGGATGATGGTCGGGACGTAGAATCGCAACCACGTTCCCCGGCCCAAGTCAACAACACAAACATATTCAATATTAGGTTTGCGATGGCATAGCAGAAACACGATGTAGGGAAGCAGCTGAACCGGGACAAACAAGAAAATCATTGGGTGAGATTTACCAGAAGCTGGGTTTGCTTGTGTCGGGAGTGTTTCACCAAGTGAACAGTGGCCCGGCTGTCAAAATGTAAGCATGAATTTGGCTTGGGGCCCGATGGCGATCATACAGCTGATTTGGAAGGGCTTTCCGTTCCAGCCCCAGACAGTCGAGATCTTGTTTTCTCAATCGAGAAACGAGAGGGGCGTTTATAAGAATTCAGATATAGGAGAGGCTGCAGTTTGGGTGTAACAATTTCGCGATTTGGGGGCGGACAGTAACACAGACATTCGATGGTTCGTGTGCACGATAGGCTGGCGACAGACCGATGCTGTGCTCTGAGGCGAGACCACGAGGTCTCAGAGATGGAAAAAGTTGAGAAAGCTGCAAAGATTGGAACGGGGAAACGATTCTGGAATGGTTTTCTGTCGGACTGGAACGTCGTGCAAGCGCCCGATTGCTGTCGTTTGTTGTACGGGCTCGTTTCGGCTTCGGATCGGGGGATGAGAATGGATTCCACACTGGATATGGCGATGGTATGAAATCAACTCGGGAAGTTGTCAAGTACAAAACGTAAAGAATGACTATGGTGAGAGAACTGGAGGCACTGGGAATACCCTACAGGAACAACAAAACAACAAGAAATGAGCGTGTGTGCGCCTAGAGAGGAAAGAGAGAGATAGTGTGTACTCTGCGGAGTAGCCAACAGGTGGAAATGAAGAGCTTTTGCGCTAATCTTTGGTGGATGTACCCTGACCCTCAGGAAGGGGCGTGGGGCAGAACCTGGCCAAGCTGGACGGAAGGTCCAAGGTCCAAAGGCTCAAGGGGGCAGGCACGTTCTGTAGGGGCGTCGGTGCAAGAAAGGGGGCCGATACTCTCTCTAGTCAACAATATGGGACGGCAGGTCTAGGGACTACGTTAGGCTGCCTGTACCTGACAGTAGTGTGTGCCTGTAAGGCCATAGCGCTGTCAAAACGTGCAGCCAGTGCTACTGCACGCGGCTAGGCAGGTAGTACACAGTTAGTGTTTGCAAGCAAACGGACACTGTGTCTCTCCTTACACTCGGCCCTCAACTACCACCAATCAAACGAACGCAAACCCTACCGACCAGCCCAATTCGTCTCGATCCCTCTGTCCATTTATAGTGCCATATTACCTACATTTAGGTCGAGTGTGCTTGTGGTTGAGATTCCTCCTCCCTTTAATCATAGAAACGTCGCCCTTCCTCCATCCTGCATGTTAACCTCATTTACGCCATGATAGATGGGTTCGTAAAGCTATGAACCTACTATGACTTCTTCTCGTAGCTTTGGTACCGTCATACAGCGGAGTATCAGGCAGCATAACCATAAATCTTCCGTATATGCCATGTGGAGAAACCGCTTGAACACCAGCACACAGTACTTTTTGATCCGTATTCGTTGTAGATACGACTGAGGTCCACATGATCGTCGTGACCGTCAAGTCGCGGCTGCCTCTACTAGAAGTCTCACCAATTTAGAGAGAATAAGCAAAACGCAAGCCCCCGCTCAGGGCAAATTGAGATGGAATCGAGATTATCCTGCTGCGTTACCGGAAATAGGCATGTTCCCAATCAGCAAGGGTTCATTAAGTAGAAACCGTTACGACCAGGTGGCTATGTGCCATGGCCATACTGTCAGAGGTAGCTGGTAACCGCTGGTGAGACGTAAAAGGCTTGCAGCTAGTTCTTCTGCGTGTCGAGACAGGCTTTTATTAACGAACCCGCAAAAACTGTCTGTAGCGCGACCTTGGCAACCTAATCCTGATAATTGGAAAAGGTCTCCGTCTCTTCAAGGCGAGGCTTGAGAGCCTATGACCATCGACAAACAGTCGGAAGGCTTCAATGATTGAACTTGTCTTCCTAAGTACCTTGGATATGAGATCGGTAGACACGGCACGGAGGACGGAAGCTGGTCTTCATCGCTAGACAAAGGCTCCGCTCTATGCAGGATGTAAGTACCTACATCAGTCCAAGCCTGTAAATCTTGATGGGTGTGTGATTCTGTTGTAGCATTTGACCCGGTGGCCTGGTTACCGTTGATACCCTTACTCTCAAAAGTCAGGTTCACTGGACCACGCAACCAGGTTCGGGACTGATTAGGCCCCTTGACCATGGCAAGTTCCTCTAGAGTTTGGTGGCCATGGGCCATGGCCGTACTGACAGAGGTTAAATTCATAGGACTACAGCGCCACTGTCAACGATCATTTGTGTATCATAGGGCCAAGCCGCTTCACTGTGTATGACAGCAACCACAGCACGCGGCGATTCCTGCCGGGCTCAATTTCAAACAAGCTGAACCAGGGTCCGGCAGCTATGTATGTACATACTCCTGCGAGGCGGATTTCATATCCTGGTATGAGATTCACTCGATCTAAGGTATGTATGTATGCAACTCACCACGAATGTACTACTTTGTAGATGTCGAATAGTAGTAGGTACCTGAATACCTTCTTACGTCTTTCCGTCTCGCCTCAATCGCGTAGCCGGGAGTGCAGTAGAACGCTGCTCCTTGTTCGGATCCGGCTATCAATGCTGCCGCGATATGCGCAGAGACGAGCATCTCGGCAGTGGCGTGATTCAGCTTACTAGGTATGTAGGTGTTCCCTGGATACATATATACGCTCATACATTCAATCAGTAGCTACCCAACTCACGGTTGATCTGACATTTTTGCGCCAAGTCGCTTCGCCAACGTCATCTTTGACGGAAGGGGTGCCATCCGTACAAATTTACCTGTACAAACCTGGGAAGCAGGGGCTGGTTGGTTCGCCTTCCAAAACGCCTGGTCTCTCCTCCACGGCCAATACTATGGTATGTCATGTTGGACACAATTGGCCATGACTTCCTTACATACAGTGGCGTCGCAAGCCGACTTCAGCTTCACATTTCCCAGTCTTGGGTGCGAAGCTTGAAGCTAGCATCGTGGCGGGGAAAGAGGGCCAACAGACCCAGGTCAGGGGCACTGAAAGAAGGAATTGCTGTGTGAGAGCCACACAGTGTCTGTAGTAGCAGAAGCCAGCAGGACCTCAACCTCAGGTAAAGGGGTGTATGCAGAGTAGTAAGTTCCCAGCAGAGCCATGCGCAGACTGGCTGCAAGTCCCGTTACAGCGGATTCTTCTTCAAGTCCGCGATCCAATCAAAGAGCTGTCCCTGACGCTTGACCACGTTTGTCGCTACCAAGGGCAGTCCGGGCGTGTGTCTACCCCTGGAGTAAAAAAGGGCCTGGGTAGTATTCCATCGGCAGATTATGGGGATTCGTCCCCCAATGCGGTGATTGGCGACAGGCTAGCTTGGTGCCCCCTACTCACGTCCTCCGCCCTCCGTCTTGTCCGGATCCAATCAACCCCTCTACAGCCTTCTACTCATCTGCCGTCAGATCAGATGTTGGCTAGGAGTTGATCACGGTGGGATGACGGCCAGTGCTACATGCGTCGCATGCAGGTGAATTCGCGTATATCACCTCTGCTACTGCAGGTTCGAGACGTTTCGTCTGTCAGAGGGCAAAACGACATCCCCAAACGAGCAGAACCAGCAACGAACAAAGTGACGGGTTGCAGATGTCTTGTCGAGGGACATGACAGCTCGAGTGTGCGTGCTAACGACCATGCCTGGCATGTCTCATGTCGGCAGAGTGGCGTGGTGGCGGCCTTCCGCAAGGGCGTCTTAGGTTGTGGGTTGTGCATGTTCGTGGCACTAAGCGATTACTTCAATTCGACTACATTCCGAGGACCACGATAAAAAGGTAGATACCCTTCCAAGGGTCGCCTTGATCGGGCCATAGCGCACCACAGCTCCGTACTTCCTTTTCCAAGACATTCTGGCCAGAACCGCTCAAGCCTTCGACAGCGTTCAGACGACCACGGACGTACGGCTCAGTTCGTAGATAACCCGTCTTTGCCGACCGGGTAGACCGCTGGAGCCCGAGACGATTAACCATTAACGTGCAAGCCCCAATTACTGATAACGGTCCGAGGACAAACGAGACAGCACCGCAATTGCATCCATGATCCAACGGCCATATAGAGATGTGTCTGATATCGAATGTGACCAAATTCGTGATCACCAAAGCGGGTCTGCATGGGGAAAAGGTATGGGCCGAGGATGAGTCGGCGTAGACATTCAGCATTAACGTGAGCTTATTGTGTAATCATGGCAAAGAGATGATTCTTCAAGTCCGGGCGGCCCTCCCTAGAATGCCATGATCCACCTCACGAAGGTCGCCAAGAAGAAAACAAGCATCGGATGACAGCATCGACATTCCGTTGCGCAAACACTACGATAACCAGAGTCTTATTGATAGAGAACGCGTAAGGCTCTGCTCTCCTCATCTTATTCTACGATTTACAATATCAATCTATGGGGAGTGCAAGATTTCCGACTATCGGTCCTTGCATGGCGAATACAATAAAATTATCTACTCAATAGGACAACATACGTTGTTGCTATGATTTCCAAGGTGGATTACGACTACAACTTAATGGGTCTTGTCCCTATCCGGATAATGACGACGTGAATGAGCACTCCTCGAAAACGCTTGTGCTTCTGCTCACCGACAACTTAACACGAGGTGATCTACAGAATATTTCTGTCGAAGCTGTGAGGGACGAAAATGCCTCCCTTGCGTCTTGGCATTATCATGTCTAACAGCCCGCCTCCAGCACCGCGGTAAGACTGCGCACTGCTAAAGATGTAGCATCGGCCAGATGATGGTGAAGATCACATCAATGCAGGCCGTACCAATACCGAGTCAACAATTCCATAATTACATAACATTCATTTGGACATTACCCCCAGCAACGTAGATCTTCTAGTCTCCCGCTGAAGAACACACGATTTGTTCTCTGGTCCTTGTAAGGTGCATTCCTCCCCCTGCCGTTGCGGAGATACGTGCCCACAGCGTCTTGGGCCTCCACGAACGACCAAACCTACATACATAATGGGGACGCTATTGGATTATTTCAATTACCGGCGGCGTCCGGATCGGATCACCATCAGCGCAATCCTACATGTAAGAGTCATGGACGATTAGTGACTGGTGAATGTTCGAGAGAGTCTGTATGAAGCTCATTCGCAGTAGATTTTTATTCGCATACAAAGCTATGAGCCATCTCCGCGCAGTCCACGAATGTTGGTTGCCCCCCTGTCTTCGGTCAAGCCACCTCGGCCGGACAAGCCATTCCTAGAACAGTCGTTTCTTTCTACCCTGCATGTTTATGCATGCTCTTTCATATTCCGCGTCGTTGCCAATCACGCGACGCGATACCGACTCACTATGTATGTGCTCCGAAATGTGTATGTATGCATGCTAGCTCAAGTTCAATCTACCTAGCTGGTATCCCGCGGTTACCATACCTGGGCACAACCTGGGTCCACGAAGTGCCCGTTACATCAAGGCAGGTTCCCGCCTTTGAACCGTTACCCCAGCTTTTCGGCCGTGTGGTTCGAGATGCGCCGTGCGCGCCAGCAGTTCACTAGATTGGTAACTGCGGAAGGTTCGGCGGCTACCAATGCTCTCTGAGGGTCGAGTTCATAGTCAAGTACTGAAGACACCTTCTGACCTACCACCAATGAGAACAAGGGGATTATCATAAATGAGAAGTACATATTTCGCTTCAAATTTTCATACAGTGTGGCTTCTAGCATTGAACCGAAATCTCGGTGGAAGAACGGGTAAACCCCTAGAGTAATCTTTGTATCTACTAGAAGAGTTGTCTACAGTGGCTTATTGCAAAGGGAAAAAATGCTCATATAGACTTCGGGGTGTGCTCTCCGGCATCGACTATCGAGAAAGAACTATGCGGGCAATCAGTCGCTCAATAATGACTGTTCCAACCCGTATCGTACTATAGAGGCTGGAAAGGGCAACATTTGGGGAGGAACGGCTTCCGTAGCACAGCTATCCAGGCTACGACGCGGCAACATGCGTGACAATCATCATACGGTACCCATAGGAATATTGGAAGCTTTGACGCGTATGTAGTGTTGCCCCAAGACACTGGTAGCGATGGCTGAGCGGATAGGATCAGTAGTTCTAACTATGACACCATGGTGCTTATCGAAGCACTCTGCTGTGTCCATGTGAGCACGGCATCGAGGTAGCCCTCCTTACTGAATCCGGCAATGTTGACAGAGTGCCTGCAGGTAGTCGACCGCCACGCGTCGACGCCGCACGCCAAATGGAAGCGACTAATTGAGTTCCCCGATATTAGCTTGGCCGGAGAAACAGGATCGTTCCAAGGCTGCCAGGATCAGCGCGGGGCAATTAGACATCTTCACATAGTGCAGTACTCAGTCGAGATTGTCAGCACTATTAAGCACATTTTGCGGCTGATCTTCGATAGATGACAGTCATTTGACGGAATGTCTCGGGTAGGAGGTTGCAACCTATGATGATGATAGGTATCTGGCGCTGTTCGGATTGTGTTTGTGGTAAGTAGGTGGCTCTCAAAGCTGCAATTCCAAAGGCTGCAATGAGAGTCACCCCAATACATCGAAAGACATAACGGCGGGGAAGGACAAACTGCATCATCACCTCCGAATGCGCTGTTTTTCCCAAGTTGATCT
This sequence comes from Xylariaceae sp. FL0016, assembly GCA_022578815.1. Lineage (NCBI taxonomy): Eukaryota > Fungi > Ascomycota > Sordariomycetes > Xylariales > Xylariaceae > Xylariaceae sp. FL0016. The sequence goes on from MU388802.1 coordinate 39,134, forward strand.
GCCGCTGACTGCTGATCTTTCTGACCAGGCAGCAGGGGCGCTTTGTGTGAATTCGAGATGACAGCAAAGCCTTTATTTCCCAAAGCCTCATGCTCAAACCCGCTTCACTGTCTATATGTTTGTGTGTACTCTTCGTAATGCAATGATCTTTTCAACGACCCCAAACTTCAGTAAGACTGTGATACTGTGGATTTCAACGAGCGCTCGATCGACCTCTTTGCTGATACGCGCCTCTCTCCTCATCTCCTCTCGTCTCCAAATTGAGGCAGAAGGCCTCAATGCGCTCAACCACGGCTCGAGGATCAGAGGCAGATCGGTCGAAGGACCCTAGATCGCAAGACTCCCCCAATGGCCGTCTGGTGGCGTGGGTAGGCACTCCCACCCATCACCACTTTCAGGGTCCTACACCAACTTGGCATCCCGCCGGTTCGCATCATTATTAGGTGTTTGCATTTCTCATTCCCGCATGGAGGGCGCCAGTCGGAGACACACGCGCCCACTTGGCAGGCCTGGGATGAAAAGGGAGCCCCCCAAAGCGGGCAAGGCGCCAGTTGATTGTGAGCGTGATCAAAACCCCTCTCCCATCGAGCCGCCTGCAATTCCCATTCGCGCGTGCTGCCACGCGCGAGTCTAGACAACGGCGCTGCGGGGTAGAGCTCTCGCCGGGGCGTTGACTGGCTGGAGGGGCTTTTTTGCCCGCGGCCACCACGGGCGACGCTCTGCTGGGTGGGAGAGAACATGGACAAAGAGGTACTGGGGAGGGCGAGAGGTGATGCGAGTAGGTTATTAGGGTTTCGAGGCAGACGTAGCAGCGAGCCTGCTTGCCCGTGTGCGCGTTGGCTGAGGTATAGTATAAAGGCACCCCGTGTTACTCCGACGTTGTGAGTGCGTAAACGCCCGATCCAGACTTACTCACCATTTATTCCTGAGATACTCGAACACTTTGAAAGAGGCTCAACTACTATTATTCATTCGAACTGGGGACTGTACTCAAAGGTCTCTACTATCAGCTCATCAAGCGAAGGAAATCGTATATTACGTCCCACACACGCAGGTCTCTGTAATGCATCCGACTCACTGCTGCCAGTGTGGAGGGGTCTTCGTCATCAGCACAGATTGTGCCTGGTGCAAGCACACTGAGTGCGCCAAATGTCACTGAGGATTGACAATTTCCTCTGAGGTAAGTGAGTATGTTGTCGTGAGTCTTTCGATACTGATTGAGTCCAGATTCCATAACAGCTGTGGGCGGACTCCAAGACATGGAGCCGGCTACGATATGTGTGTTCTACCAAGGCGTCTTGAATCCAATAACGACAAGCGTATTTCTATGGTGTCTTTGCGTTTGGGTTCATCAAAAGTAGCTTTTCCACTGAATGCATGATTGCAGGGTTGAGATACCCAGGACAATGGCGCTGCAATGGGATCTCGCGGGAGTTCATAGGTGAAGATGTTTGAACTAAAGCAGCCCCATCGGCTCGCTCGGAAGTTATTCGTAGCCTTATGTATCGTTATAATCAAAAAGGTCTTGAGTTCCACTCTATCGCATGCCCAACAGCGTTGAAGAGCCCACAAACCCAGCGGAAGGGGATGGTCATTCAGAGAGGTCAGCAGTAATCTATGATATGGCAGAATTCCAGACTTCGAAACGGCGAATCTAGTCTGGAAACCCTATTTGATGACTTGTATATGTTCCTGTATGCACCCCTGAGGCACAAAGGCGCATCATTGCTCGCTCACCTGCCTGGGCTTCGTGCATGGATGAGCACACACGCTCTTTGTGGCGCGACTTGTCATAATCTGCATTTCCCCCATGATCATAAAAAGTGTCAAGAAGAAATCTAGGCAGTGTAAAGAGTATGTGACATGGACAGCCGAAATTATCACATATACGAAGGGCTTTCTTATCTCTGTAAGCCTTATACGCCTGGACATTCAAAGCCACAAGCATGTTGCCCTCTTACGATTGAACAAAGGTTTGTGTACTGTCTAAACTTATCTCTTTAATGAGATCAGCTCGGTTTGAAGAGATTTGAATAATGTGTTTTGAATTGACCAATGCCAAAGGCGCCCAGAGAGGGGTTTAATGCTGGAAACCCTTGTATATTGCCTAAGAAGGGAGTGACTTGGTCTTATTAGAAGAGACTTTTGAAGATTGTTTAGACACGATACTCGTAAATATGACTGTAGCCTTCTTGTTGCAATTTATATTGGTACACCTCTGCAAGGATATACGCGATAGGCGCACTTCAATCGCAGCCACGAAAAGCTACAAATCAAAGTCCATCCTAGGCCGGCTCCCTTCAGGAGCCTTGGAATATCCAAGTCGTTGAATATATTCAGGAGACTAGATAGGTATTGAGCATGGGGACTGGTTTATTGGGGCCGTGGACATAATGCCTTATCGGGGTCAGAGGCTGTGCCTGGTCCCAGAAACAAGGGAGGGGAAGCTCATTGCATGTATGAATACTTCGCTTTGGACGTTCCTGGATGAATTTGAAAGCTTTAAAATTACTCAACGAGCCATTAGAACGGGCTGTTGTAGCCTAATGGCTGATAAAGTCAGTTTTCAAAGCTCAACAGGGTCGACGGTCACTTCGAGAAGCTTGGCACTTGGTTTAATCCTTAACAGTAGACGCAGAATACACATATGATACGAATATCCTCTACATTCAATGGATATAAACAGCAAGATATGCAAGGTAGAAAAGTTGGCAAATCGCACTGCCTATGACAGCGTACAGAGGATGCCAGAGCCTCAGACACCTGACATCTACCTTGATTCCTTGAGATAGCCATATTATCGCCGGGTAAAATAAATGTAGACACACCCGGACTTGATGTTTTACGAAGTGGTTTATATTTGTCATCCCGCCGCTGTCTAGCTTACTCTACCGAAGTGTGTCAGCTTATCTTTTCGCTCACGCCTGCATATCTGTAAAAAGTGAGCCCAATCTAGAATCTCAACGATCTGATCTTGACGGACACGGACTCGAGTTCCTATAGGGGCCCTCGGAAAAATCCCTTTGAGCTGAAATTCTTCATATACAGCACTCCGGATGATGCGCTGCTCGAGTGTGGACTGGAGTGGTGGCGTGATATGAGATGTGTCTTGCGCGCATCATCAAGAGCGTAGAAGAGCAAACTCTCAGGACCTTGTTGAGACGAAAATACTTATTGCGAATGTATGTGGACACTTCGAAATGTGTAGAGGTTGATCGTGCTCGTCTAAATCCGAGATGGTATTGAGTCGCAAGCTCGCCCGGGCCTGGCGTACTTGTACTCGGGTTTCGTGCGAACTTCTGCCAACCATCAACTCCTAATGCAGACCTACCATTGATTAGCAGTGTTGTACCTTAGATGGTATCTACCAACAATGAGAATACTCTCTTAGGTACATATTGGGGTCATATGTTAGGCTTCCTTTGATCCTATCCCTTGATCAGCCGGAGCCACCTGGGCCCCTGATATGGAGTGGCTTAATACAAGATTCCCTGGTTTGACATCAGGTTTACTTCAGTGTTTCAAAGGTGGAATAACCTCGGGCCCTCATAGGTGAGGATATACGAGGTATGTACCTCTTATACATGTATTTTGAGTCATTCGAAGCAATCAGGAAGCACCAGCAAAGTTCTCGTTGCAGTCCTCAACAGTCCTGAATAGGGGATGCAGCCTTGCTGCCTAGGAATGGCCGGCCGGGGGGATGATAGAGGGCTCATCTGTGGGGAGTTGGCCCACTGAGAGCGTTCGTATGCCGGGCCACTACGGGCGTGTGGCGCAGGTGGGGGCAACGAATCAAAGGGACTCCGACGAAGTAGAACCAATCATACCTGCATAGTTCCCTCTATGGGACAATGAGGCTCACACGAGCCAGCCAACAGACATTACTTGTTTGGCAAACATCTTTCTACATTCTTGATAATACCAACATTGGCCAGGCCTGGTCAGAGCATGTTCAATTCGGCTTTTTGGTCAATTTGCGGATCGATGAGGCCCCGTGCAGCTGTGGATAGGTCCTACGCACCTTATCCAGACCTAGGAGGTGCACAGCCAGCGCTTTGGGACGGACAACGGGACCAAGGAACAGTGGTACCAACCAACGCGTGCCATGCCTACTTGGTGACTTACACGGTGGCTTTGTTCTTTGGTCTCATGGGCCCAAACACGACGAACCGAGAAGCATTTTGCATCAACTCTATCAAGCCGCTACTGATGATCCGGCTAAGGAGTGCCTAGCTAGAGTGCCGTCCGCTCCTTTAACCGGTCCACACCACGGCCGATGGCGGCTATGCTCACGAAAATGTAGAATGCCTAGGTGGTGTACAGACTTCACACAGCCTCTGATCAGCTATGAGCAAGTTCGCAGTCCGGATATTTGGTGGAGAAAAGTAAGATCTTGGTATGATTGTGATAGAAAGCGCCATGGTCACTTGGCTACGCAAAAGGCTTCACTCTTGGTCATGACTATGCTGGTGCAACCTGATCGGCACCTGGTCACATCAGCTGTTGCCTGAGTCATCGCCACGATGGAGAGGGTGACATGGAATTGAAAGAACAAAGGAAGAGAACAAAGGAACGGACAGCCCAACCAACCTGTAGTACTACAGCACGGTAACTATAGTACATATATCATGGTAGGCCGCTTCTCCCACTGCGATGCAACCAATCTCTACACTCTTCTAACGCCCATTCATATCGAACAGACGCGCAAAATCGCACACCCGACGCCTTCCCACAGCCTAGACAACATGGTCAAGGCCAAAAAGCTCCAAAACGGTAGAACAGAAGGAATGGATAAGACACAGCTCTATGGGGAAGAGTTCGATGACACCTCCATGATAGACAGCCTATCAGTCAGGTCATCTTCAACGTTCGAGTCAGACGACGATACATACATCAATGCTCGAAGAGAGGATGATGCATCTGTCAAAGGACTCTCTACAAAAGATCCCATAGACCCCTCTATCATGATACACCCTCTGAAAAGCAGGGACGGGGTCTTGGTCAAGGTAGAACCACCGGTGGATCCATCATTCGAGCTTTCTGGTGAGCATGTTCCATGTGACATTGTCTTGGTCATCGATGTCTCTGGGAGTATGAGCGATCCAGCCCCTCCCCCTGCGAACGGGAATTGCGAAGGAAAACCTGTTGAAGATAATGGCCTTTCCGTGCTGGACCTTACAAAACATGCCGCTCGCACTATCCTGGAGACCCTTAACGAGGGCGATAGGCTTGGAATAGTCACATTCAACCACGATGCGCAGGTGAGACCGCCACTACAACACACCAGAAATTGAGGGGATGCATGCTTACACATTGACAGGTCATTCAAGGTCTTCAACACATGACGGTCGAAAATAAGAGAAACGCGCTAGCGAGCATCGATAGGATGAGAGCCTGGAACACGACGAACATATGGCGGGGGATTCGTGAAGGAGTTAGATTGTTCAGCAACAAAGCGTCTGATAACGGCGCTGTGCCTGCCCTGATGGTTCTGACCGATGGGCAACCCAACATCCTGTAAGCTGAGGAAAACAAGTGCGTGATGCCTTTGCTGACCAGTGTATTGAACAGCCCTGAAAACGGACACATTAACAAGATAATGTCATTGGGACCCCTTCCAGCGACTATACATACCTTCGGCTTTGGGTATGATATAGATAGTTGCCTCCTCAAGTCGATCGCCGAGGTAGGAGGCGGCAACTTCGCCTTCATCCCGGATGCTGGCATGATCGTAAGCGCGCCTCTTCATTTTCTCCAAAAGTGACTAACAAAGTGTACAGGGCACTGTATTTGTACATGCAGTTGCACACCTGCAATCGACATTCGCAATCAATTGCGTCCTTGAGATCACGACGCCCAAGTCCGTACGGCTTGAGACAACCGCTGGGAAAACAATGGAAGACCAGAATGCCGAGGATGGCATCTGCAACAAGGTAACCATCAAGCTTGCAAACATGCAATGTGGACAATCTCGAGACATTTTCTTGAAGATGTTACCGGGCGCGGAGAGCGGCGTCAAGGCCATTGCCAATGCCAAACTCACCTACTCATTGATGCGACATCCTCTCCATGTCATCACCGCCCGTAACTTATCCGAGCCCTCGGAATTACCAGATTGTATCATCGCATATCACCAAAGCCGCTCGATGATCTGCTCATTCCTCTCGTCCTTTGTTGAACTTGACCGCCAAAAACACGAATACAAGGAAGTCGCCTCTTGCTCCATGGACGAATACAACAGCAAACTACAGGAGCTCCTGGGGAACATCCCGGCCGCAAGATATAACGACGAATTGAACACATCCCTCATGGAGGATCTCCAGGGACGAGAACCAGCAGGCCAGATCAGCTTGGCTATCTCAAGGAGAGATTATTTCGGGAGATGGGGTCTTCATTACTATCTCAGTCTCTGGAATGCACATGCGAAGCAATTGTGAGTACACTTATCAGTATCGCTGTGTCTGAAGCAGTCACTGATCACCCTGATCTTACAGATGTAACTCCTTCAAGGACCCCGGGCCGTTAAAGTATAACCGGTTCCCCCCTTTTATCAAATGTCTAGAAAAACTAGACGATGCATTTGATGACATTCCACCACCACGGCCGTCCCGCAAGCCCGCATCTGGTAGTGACAAGAAACCACCAGCCGACATGTCTGATTACAACAAGGTTACTAATCCATGTTTCGCCTCTTCGAGCAGAGTGGCATTAGAAAGTGGTCACGAAGTGCCGATATACAAACTTCGTAAAGGAATATCGATCCAGACGCCTGCTGGAGCACGACGAGTTGAAATCGTCTTGAGAACGAACGTGAGAGGGATCGCCATGTGCAAAGTGGGAGATCTACTGGTCACTCCGTGGCACCCTATCCTATCGGAAGACGGGGGATGGAAATTTCCGGCCCAAGTCACGGATGAGGTGGTGCGGTACTCTGGCTCCATATACTCTGTTCTCTTACAGCCAGACAAGAACGTTGAAGCCCACGCCCTGAGAATCCAGGGCTCGTGGGGCGTCACTCTGGGCCATGGGCTTACCAGTGGCTCGGACGTGCGTGCTCACAAATTCCTCGGGAATTATCATGCTGTGGCTAGAGCTCTTAAGATGCTCAGGCCGGATAGGGATGGAGTGGTGTTCTCCAGTGGTGTGAAGCGATCAAAACATAATGGATTGGTGTGTGGATTCACGAGACCGTTGAAGCGGTCAATTAGCTAGATTGACGAAGCTCTTTAGGGCTTTCAATATGCGACCGCCAATGGGTCTGATAGCAGAGTAGACACATCACTGATTGGATTGGGAGATGGGAATGATTCGAAAGACCACGAGAATGCCGTCACACGGTCGAGCCACTGGGATTGAAGACAATCAATATTAGAAATGTTTCATTTTTTAATTCTTTACAAGCTGTGACAGCTTCATGACTTTCAAACAGTGCTGGAGTGGTGATGTAATCTAGCCAGCCCAACGGCTGCTGCCGCCGCTAGAGCATTGAGATCAGGAACCCCAGCCACTTAGCCCCAGATCCTTTGTATTTCGAGGCATTTGACCTTGGCATAGCGCCAGCAAAGCCAGCGAGGAATGCCAGGCGTCATAGATCGATCGTGGACTGATGATGGCTTGAAAAGGTAGGTAGGTACATAAACTACACAAATGGCCCTCCTTGTCGCATTGTAGTAGCCCGTCACTTCATACACATGCGTCGAACACTATCTACGATTGTTCCGCAAACACATTCACCACTCCGTCAAGTCCAATTTCACACCGTGACGCCATACAAAATGCCTTCATCCAAGGGAAAACCCACCGACCCCGAGCTTCGGGAGCAGTTGAAAGAGGGCAAGAAATCATGAATCGGCACCTATGCCACAATACATGTCAAGCATACTGACTTTTTGACAGAAATCAAGCAAGAGCCCAACAAGTCCGGTGGTGGAGAAGGACAGTGGGCTGCATGGAAGGTGAGGAACCACACCAACGCATCTGTAGACGGGTGAACTGGATCGAGTCACTCATTGCATTATGGCTACGTTACTGACTCCTCCATGTATATAGGCGTCTAAGCTGGCTAAGGAGTATGAGAAGCAGGGAGGAGACTACGAGAATGAGCCTGGCTCCAAGAATGAGCCCAAGAAGGGAGATCCGGAGCCGAAGAGCGAATCCAAGAAGAAGTCGGAAACATAGAGGCTAATTGATTGTGATGATCAAGATGGCTGAGGAGAGGATGAGATACCACTTCCAATTGACTAATTAACCGAGATCAAGACTTTGTACCTCTGGCACTTTTGGTAGTGGTCTGGTATGTGTATAGTTGAGGTATTCTTCCCCAGCGTACTAGATGTGGTTCTAGATATCGATCTCCATCATCGTGAAGCTGCGGATTCTTCCCCAGGTACCTTCTTCCCCTTTAGCTGTTGTTGCCAGAGACTTGCATGACAACCTGCATCTAAGGAAACAAGCGGCATTTACGATCTGCTACTTACTTACAGCAGGAATAAACCCGCCTATTTGCTTTCAGTAGATGAATAATCATAAGACGAAAACTTGCCATTAATACCTAATTAGAGGTAGTGAAGTGATCTATCACGTTGGTTCCTCATCCTGAATGTCTACAATTTGAATTAATGCCTCGATATCAACCTTCTCCCATACACTCTTCTACTTAGGGACATGGGGCATGGTAAGGGTAAGAAATTCCAATTATAGTCGGGGTAGTGTAGTGGTTATCACATTGGTTTCACAGATCGATCAATATGACTGTGTACTCACCAAAGGTCCAGAGTTCAAACCTCTGTCTCGACAATTTTTCTTTTCTTATCCATTTGCCTACCAAGAGGTATGGCAGAATCGATGTTATAAAAATGATATTATGAGTTAGAAGTGTGTTTCGAACGGAAACTGTATTCATTATCTTAAATTTGCTGGTTTTAGGTCTGTCCTTCTGCCTATTCCAAAGCAAAAGAATACGCCGCCTATGAGTGATTGAGCCTTAGACACCTAGATCATCCGAAATCAACTGACTTTATTTATGGCTTTGCTCTTCAAAATTTGGGTTCAATATGCCTCTGCTCAATGAGGAATGTTCTGTTGATAAAGCTATATGTAATGTTGAATTTGCATCGAAGTGATACCCAAAGCATGTACTACAGCGTGGTATGGGGCTTGGTTGACCAATGCCACCTGCAAGGAACAGCCGCCAGCACTGTGGCTGAAGCTCTTGGTGTTGGAGGTAAGGGGTGGGTTGGTCTGGACAGGGGTCTTGGGGGAAGCTGGGGCGGCGGCCCGCTGAGGAGCATGGAGAGCTTCCACCGTCCGACGTTTCGTGTCAACTTCCAAGTGAACCCGACTTTCTGTCCAATTCTCCTTTTCCTTTGTCTGGAGCATCTTCTTTGCACCACCTTTACAGCCCAAAATGCACCAATCTCAGGCATTGATGCTCTTGGGCATCATCGCCCAGAATGGGATTGTCACTGCCGCATCATTACCACGGGGAGTCGGCCCTGAATGTAGGTAACCTTGTGCTCTCTTGTCTCTTATGTACTTTCATGTGCTTGCAGCCCCCACCATCGATTGAACCCCAAAGCTGGGAGGCAATGCAAAAGGCATCAACAGCAGAAAGTCCTCTGACCTACCATATCAATGCTTTGCACGAACGATTCTTATGTAAATTGATCATGAGCTAACGAATTGGCTTCATATAGTCGTCAAATTCTACGAACTCAAGGACAAGTTTGCTTGCATTGGCCACCCTGCCATTACTATCTCTGCCTCCCAGGTTAACGATAACACCTGCGATTGTCCCGACGGTTCAGACGAACCTGGCACTGCTGCCTGCGCCCTGCTAGATCATCTCTCGCCTGTACAACCTCTGCCCGCTTCCCTGTCTGGCTCCACCAACACCAGTAATGCCCTTCCTGGTTTCTGGTGTGCCAACAAGGGCCATATCGGTGCCTACGTCCCCTTCATGTACGTCAATGACGGCGTTTGCGATTACGAACTATGTTGTGATGGTAGCGAGGAATATGGCAACGCGGGCGGTGTCAAGTGCCCCAATAAGTGTGCCGAGATTGGCAAGGAATGGAGGCGGGTAGACAAAGAGCGCAAGGACAAACTCGAGCGGGCCAACAAGAAGCGACGGACTATGGCCAAGGAATCTAGGGAACTCCGGAGGCGAGTGGAAGCTAAGATCACCACCCTCCAATCCGAGATCAAAGAGCTCGAGGTGAAGCGTGACGAGCTCAAGAACAAGCTGGAAGAGGTTGAGCAGTCAGAGCGTGGCAAGGTTGTGAAGAGCGAGGGCACTGGGAAGCTTGGCGTGCTAGCTGGACTGGCCAAGACAAGAGTCGGCGAGCTGCGGGACGGTCTGAGCAAACTTATGGGCGAGCGTACTCAGCTGCAAGATCGTGTGACTGAACTGGAGGGTATCCTGTCTGCCTTCAAAGAGGAGTATAACCCCAACTTTAATGATGAGGGTGTCAAGAAGGCCGTACGGTCGTGGGAAGATTACGCAGCCAAGAAAGTGGATGAAGTCAAGGAAGCGATAGATGAGGGCGATCTGCTCGAGATCATGAAAGAGGATAGTGAAACTTCGGGGATCAACTGGAAAGAATTTGAGGATGACGAGGTCACCGACACAGACATCCGTACGTACCCCGGCATCACTTATCAGAGTTTCATCACTGACCTTCACCACAGTTTACAGCTTTGAGGCGTACCTTCCCGGTCCTCTTCGGGATTTTGTGCATGGCAAGATCAACCTTCTTCGAATATGGCTCATCGAGAACGGTATGCTCGCAGATAGTAATGCCGGGAAGGGAGAGTCACGACTAGTGAAGGCTGCTCGAGAGGCCCACGACGCTGCTAATAACGATGTCAACTCGAAGCAGAAAACTCTGAATGAGCAACAGTCTGACCTGGAGAAGGACTATGGTACAGATGACATCTTCCGCTATCTCAAGGGCAAATGCGTATCCACTGAAGTCGGCGAGTACACATACGAGCTCTGCTGGCTCGACAAGACGTATCAGAAAAGCAAGAAGGGTGGCGGGAAGACCAACATGGGACATTTCGATCGCATAGAGACTGGTGAGGCAGACGAGGAGGAGCGCCTCGATGGTCAGGGTCTTGGCCGCGGGCAGCGGATAGTCATGAAATACGAGAATGGACAGCACTGCTGGAACGGCCCTAACAGGCGGACAGAGGTATGGCTAGCATGTGCTGAGACGGAAGAGCTGTGGAGGGTCAGCGAGTTGGAGAAGTGTGTATACAAGATGGAAGTAGGCACACCAGCAGCATGTGAGGAAGCGGTTGAGCCTGGCCATGCCAAAGACGAGCTATAGCGGATGCTAAAACAGATGAAGGAGAGAGACAAGCGCTCCATGTGTTTGTTTGCATCTCAGAATGCTGTGTGTAGGTAGATGGGTCTCGTGCTAGAATCCCGTCAATATGCCTAGGGAATCATGAATACCAATAGAAAGGGGGCTAAGATCATGAGTCATGTATCATTTTCGTAGTCGTGATTTTGTCCAATACATTCATGATATCATGAGGGCCAGTAATTATATACAATCTTGTAGACCTGTGTCGTACCCAGTACATACTCATCTCACGGCCTGGATCTTTCTCCTCTTGTTTCTCTCCTCCTGCTCGGCTAGGACCTTGGCTGTCAAAGAAGCCGTCATTGAGTTGTTTATCCTACTGGAGATATCGTCTTTCACCTTCTCCTTGTCTTTTCCTACTGTACCTTTGCGCTGACTGGGATCGTCATGACCAGCCTTGCGCTTCTTCTTGCCTGCACTCTTGTCCTTTTTCAAGGAGTGAGTCAGTCCAAGCGACTTTAGTTCTTCAATCCTCTTGGTGCACTTCTCAATATCTGCAGCTTCTGCTGGCAAGATAGGAATCGCGTCGCGCTCGAGAAATGGTTCGCTGCACTCTGGACAGGTCCTGTCTGTTTCTGAGGCTGCTGTATCGCCCGATGACAACGGCGTGATTTCTTTCATGGCCACTTCTGCAAAGACATGCCCGCACGGGACAAGGTAGACAGCCTTAGTACTGGCACCCAGCTCCTTCATGCTTACGGGACAGGCGCGCACTTCTTTCCCGTCATCGTCCTTGCGCAGGCTGAACTTGAGCTTGACCACGTCCTTCAGGCTGCTGATGCCGGCGCGCGCGAACTCTGCCTCTTGCGCCTCGGGGATGGCAGACGAGGGGGAGGGCAGCAGACACTGCAGGATGGACTCGTAGGCGTAGAGCCGGCCGTGGGCGTCAGATACGGTGGTGGAGGGCTCGAGGGGCTCTGAGGAGAGAGGGCAGAAGGTCCAGAGGTGTGTCAGGTTCTCGAGGACGGTGGCCTTCAGCTCGGAGGTTGTGGGTGTGCGGGCGGCGTTTTTGACGAGCTCGCGACGCTTGGGGATGGAGCCGCCGTCGTTACCCATGGTGATCGGCTGTGCCTATGTTAGAATCGGGCTGGTAGAGGAGTTCGCTTGTGGTAATGGTAGTTTTCACAGCTCTTTGCGCCAGAAACTACTTAGAAATATCAAAGGCAACGTAATTCTGGACGCAGCAAGGTTTGGGCGCTCTTTGGCGAGAGAGAACCTGGATGAGGCGAGTGAGTGGCTGGAAGTTGCAAAGACGATGAGTCCATTTCAGAACGTCACAGTGCAGTATCCAATGGCCTGCATCGATAAGATAAAGCTATGAACTATGGGTCTCTTTAGTGCAATTGGAGTTCCCCGCCATGTCCACTAAACCATGCTATTGTTGATTACACAGTACTCTCAGCCGTACATGTACGGTACTGACATGGATAGTCCCACCACGTGCCTGTGGCAGCAGCCATGCCCACGTCGAGCTGCTGTAACATTAGCATTGTCACTTGGGTCGACGTCCGCCTGGGCATATGACAGCAACCTCTCAGCCTTTCTTGAATCTACTTCTATCCAATACATTGACCTGCCGGCGTAGCAAACACAACCGACGCCTCCTTAATTTTCACCACAGATTGGGAATCTGTATCGCACCACCTTTGACACCTTCAGAACCTCTGGCGACGTCTTGCGATCCAGCATCGCAAGCTACTTGTCGCACCCTTCATGCAGTTGTAACCCGCACTCTGCTGAAGCTGTCCCGCTGGACGCGCCTGAGGCATCATGGCGCAACAGCAGCAGCAGATGGCCCTTGATGCCCTCGATACTATCACAAGGGAACTGAAGTCAAGGTTCGTTGCTCATCATCCCTTTCAACCGTTCTGCTTGTGCTTCTGCTGACCTTTCGCAACTCTGAAACAGATGTAGTGAAGAGGTGCGAAAACGAGCTGCCTCTGATCTGAGAAACCTGGTTTCTACATGCTATAGAGGTGCGCAAACATGGCTACTTGCACCCCTTTGCTTACTCTCCCTGCTATAAAGTAGTCGGGGACATGACGGTAGTTTCACAATATCTAACCATGCTGTTTTCTATGCTCAGATTTCCCTACCGAACAATTCCACATCCTTTACAATGCCGTCAATAGCAAGATTACCAACCTTATGCTCCATGGCAACGACTCCTCCGAACGACTTGGCGGCGTGTACGCCCTTGATGCCCTTGTTGAATTCGATGGCGTCGATGTAACCGCCAAATACACTCGTTTCACGGCCAACCTGAAGACCATTTTAAGAGGCAAGGACCTTGTACCCATGCAGCCCGCCGCCGTAGCTCTCGGTAAGCTATGCAGACCTGGCGGCTCCCTGATCTCCGAACTTGTCGATTCCGAGGTCAAGACGGCGCTGGAATGGCTACAGTCCGACCGAATCGAGGAGAAAAGATATAGTGCTGTCTTGGTCCTCCGCGAACTCGCCAGGAATGCTCCGACCTTGATGTACAACTACGTCAGTATGATTTTCGAGTTGATCTGGGTCGGACTTAGGGACTCGCGAACCCTTATTCGAGCTACCGCAGGCGAGGCTGTTAGCGCCTGCTTTCGCATTATACGGGAGCGCGACCAGGCGATGAAACAGGATTACATGACCAGAATGTGGAACGACTCTCTGACTGGGCTCAGAATCAATACTATTGAGAGTCTTCATGGTTCTCTGCTGGTTCTGAAGGAGTTGCTGGAGCAAGGTGGCATGTTCATGCAAGACCACTACCAGGAAGCCTGCGATATTGTCCACCGTCTCAAGGAGCACCGAGATATGACGGTCCGCAAAACTGTTGTCACCCTTATACCTGATCTGGCGAATTACGCTCCAGCCGATTTCGCCCATTCCTGGCTCCATAAGTTCATGCTTTACCTGTCTGGCATGCTGAAGAGAGAAAGGGAACGCAATGATGCCTTCTTGGCCATTGGAAATATTGCGAACTCTGTCAAAAGTGCGATAGCTCCGTACCTAGATGGGGTTTTGATCTATGTCAGAGAAGGCTTGAGCGTCAACGCTCGTAAGAGAGGCTCGGTTGACCCAGTCTTCGACTGCATAAGTAGACTTGCCGTTGCTGTCGGTCAGACTCTGAGCAAGTATATGGAAGCCTTGCTGGACCCTATCTTTGCCTGTGAGCTCACACCAAAGCTGACACAAGCTTTGGTCGACATGGCTTTCTACATCCCACCCGTTAAGGCAACCATCCAGGAAAGACTCCTCGATATGCTCAGTAAGGTATTGTGCGGCGAACCTTTCAAACCCCTGGGCGCTCCTGTACCAAACACATTGTCGTCGGTTCCCATCATCCCCAAAGATGCCAAAGACCCTCAAGTATATGAGCACCGAAAGGCGGAGGTGAAGCTGGCCTTGAATACGCTAGGAAGTTTCGATTTCTCGGGTAAGTGCAGAACTCCCTTCCTCACAATAAACATGCTGCCACGCTTCTCTAGCCTTGGCACTGTCGGTATTGTTTATGTGGGCATGTTTAAATGAAATGGATTACTGACAAGAATTCAAGGCCATGTCCTCAACGAGTTTGTTCGTGATGTTGCCATCAAGTACGTCGAGGACGATGATCCCGAGATTCGTGAAGCAGCTGCCCTTACCTGTTGTCAACTGTATGTGCGAGATCCGATTGTGAACCAAACAAGTTACCACGCTCTGCAGGTTGTTGGAGATGTTATAGAGAAATTATTGACCGTTGGAGTCGCGGACCAACAACCGAATATCCGACGAACAGTTCTGGCCGCACTTGACGAGCGTTTCGATCCTCACTTGGCCAAGGCTGAGAACATTCGCACCCTATTCTTTGCACTAAACGATGAAGTTTTTGGCATTCGAGAAGTCGCCATTTCAATCATTGGCCGCCTGGCGCGTTACAATCCTGCATACGTGATTCCCTCACTGCGGAAGACACTGATCCAGATGCTCACTGAACTTGAGTTCTCTGACGTGGCTCGCAATAAGGAAGAAAGTGCCAAACTTCTTAGTCTTCTCGTACAGAACGCCCAAGGACTCATTAAGCCTTATGTTGAGCCCATGATTTCTGTTCTCCTACCTAAGGCGAGTGATCCGAATCCAGCAGTGGCGGCTACTATCCTCAAGGCGATCGGCGAACTCGCTACTGTGGGCGGCGAAGACATGCTGCCATACAATGATAGGCTTATGCCCCTGATCATTGATGCCCTTCAGGACCAGAGCTCGATAGTCAAGCGAGAGGCAGCACTTCACACACTCGGTCAGCTTGCCAGTAACTCCGGATACGTGATTGATCCCTACCTCGAATACCCGCAGCTCCTCGACCTGTTGCAGACCATTATTAGAGCTGAACCACAGCGGGGACCTCTGCGCCAGGAGACCATTAAATTGATGGGCATTCTGGGGGCACTGGACCCTTATAGACATCAGGTACGTGAGATCTTTCATCCAATCAATTGATTCGCATTGAATGAATTGATTTTCTCCTTTATCTTTACTCCAAAAACACACCAACTGAGGTAATCGCTGATTTCTCCCACTATAGCAAGTCGAGGAGCGTGTTCCTGATACAAAGCGACGTGTAGAGTCGAATCGTTTGACGGATATCTCTCTCATGATGACTGGCCTTACACCTTCTAGCAAAGAGTACTACCCAACAGTAGTCATCAACGCTTTGTTAAACATCTTGAAGGACCAGTCGCTAATTCAGCACCATGCCAACGTCATCGAAGCTATCATGAATATCTTTCGGACCCTTGGACTCGAATGTGTTTCTTTCCTAGATCGTATCATCCCGGCATTTCTGTCAGTGATTCGAGGTTCTCCTCCTAACCGACTCGAATCCTACTTCAACCAGCTTGCCACCTTGGTGAGCATAGTTCGCCAACATATCAGACCGCATTTGCCTTCAATTGTAGAAATACTACAAGAATACTGGAATATCTCACCGTCCCTACAAAGTACGATATTGTCGTTGGTCGAAGCTATCTCTAGATCCCTCGAAGGTGAATTCAAGATATATCTGGCTGGACTATTGCCTATGATGCTCGGCATACTCGAGAAGGATTCGACTACAAAGAGAACACCTTCTGAAAAGGTTTTGCATGCCTTCCTGGTTTTTGGCTCGAGTGCGGAGGAGTACATGCATCTCATTATTCCTGTAATCGTCCGGACTTTTGAGAAGCAAGGTCAACCAATGTTCCTTCGAAAATCAGCTATTGAGACCATTGGAAAGATTTCGCGCCAGGTGAACCTTAACGACTATGCCGCAAAGATCATCCATCCCTTGGCCCGGATCGTTAGAGGCAATGAGTCCTCTTTACGGGTAGCAGCCCTGGATACTCTTTGCGCATTAATCCAACAGCTTGGCAAGGACTACCTGCATTTCAGCAGTACTGTCGAAAAGGCCCTACAAGCACACCAGATTCAGCACCAGAACTATGAGCTGCTCGTCAGTAAATTGCAGCGGGGCGAGGTGCTCCCTCAGGATCTTCGCTCCGAGGCACAGTTTGTCGATCAACCTGACGAGTCCTCTTTTGCCGAGCTGAGCTCTAAGAAATTGGAGATGAATGCCGTACATCTCTCAACCGCTTGGGACACAAGAGGCAAGTCGACGAAAGAGGATTGGCAGGAATGGCTTCGGCGCTTCAGCACCACGCTTCTGACTGAGTCACCAAATCATGCCCTTCGTGCCTGTGCCGTCCTCGCCAGTGTGTACCTTCCTCTCGCCCGCGAACTGTTCAATTCTGCCTTTGTGTCTTGTTGGAGCGAATTGTATGAAAATTTCCAAGACGAGCTCATTCAGAATATCGAGAATGCGATAAGATCGGAGAATGTACCTCCAGACCTACTCGGCCTTCTCCTTAACCTCGCTGAATTCATGGAACATGATGACAAAGCGCTACCCATCGACATCAGGATACTCGGCAGAGAAGCTGCGCGCTGCCACGCTTACGCTAAGGCACTACATTATAAGGAACTGGAGTTTTTACAAGACCAAAGTGGTCCAGCAGTTGAGGCTCTGATTGTTATTAACAACCAGCTCCAGCAGTATGATGCAGCTATAGGAATACTGCGCAAGGCACAACTGTACAAAGATGGGATCCAGCTTAGAGAGACTTGGTTTGAGAAGCTCGAGCGATGGGAAGAGGCTCTGGCCTTCTACAATAAGAGAGAGGCCGAGATCGACCCAGACCAACCCGTTCCGCTTGACATTGTCATGGGTAAGATGCGATGTTTGCACGCCTTGGGTGAATGGGACGCTCTTGCAAGCCTGACCAACAACACCTGGTCGAACTCTGCGCCGGAAATCCGGCGGCGCATTGCAGGTTTAGCAACTGCTGCCGCCTGGGGATTGGGCAAGTGGGATTCCATGGACAATTACCTCCAGTCGATGAAGCGGTATTCACCCGATCGTTCATTCTTCGGTGCCATTCTTGCACTGCACCGAAACCAGTTCCGAGAAGCAGCTGCGTGCATTCAGCAAACTCGTGAGGGTCTTGATACAGAGCTCAGTGCACTTGTAAGCGAGTCCTACAACCGTGCGTACCAAGTCGTCGTGCGTGTGCAAATGCTTGCGGAGCTGGAGGAACTCATCGTATACAAGCAAGCGGATGATAGGAAGAGAGCTACCCTACGACGCACGTGGGAGATCCGACTGAAGGGTTGCCAAAGAAACGTGGAAACATGGTCTAGAATGCTACGACTCCGTGGCCTTGTCATCACCCCGTCTGAGAATATGCATATGTGGATTAAGTTCGCTAATCTCTGCAGAAAGTCGGGTAGAATGGGCTTGGCTGAGAAGTCTTTGAAGCAACTCATCGGTACGGATCACCCGCTTGATGCCATTATCCCTTATTGGAGCCAGGGCGAGCAATCGCAGCAAGTACCCGCGCAAAGGATTCCTCCCCAGGTTGTGTACGCTGTGTTGAAATTCTACTGGGAACATGGTCAAGCAGCCAATATGCGGCAGACGGGTCACGCAGAGAAGACACTCTTCTGCCTTCGCAGATTTACAGCAGACACTGCCCAAGCTCTTGATAGAGCCCGAGCTTCCATGGCAGCATCGCCAAATGGCGTTGAACCAGGAGACTACAGTTTCCACAACGGCCTCGACCCGGCCTTGGCCAACCCTAGAGCTCAGCAGGCGCTTCAAGATCAAACTGTTCTTTTAGCCAAGTGCTATCTGAGACAGGGAGAGTGGCAAGTCGCCCTTAACAAGAGCGATTGGCAACATCACAACGTACAGGACATCCTGGCTTCTTATAACAGAGCCACACTGTACAATCCGAACTGGTACAAGGCCTGGCATGCCTGGGCCTTGGCCAACTTCGAGATTGTTCAAGCCCTCATGTCCTCCACTGACAGGAATGCACCGAGACCTGATTCGAGCGTGGTTATTAACCATGTGGTGCCTGCCGTAGCTGGCTTTTTTAAGTCGATTGCATTGTCTTCTGGCAGCTCACTCCAAGACACTCTCCGACTCCTTACCTTGTGGTTTGCCCACGGTGGCAGCGGTGAGGTCAATGCCGCTGTCACACAGGGGTTCGGAACTGTCAGTGTAGATACGTGGCTTGAGGTGATCCCTCAGCTGATTGCGCGTATCAACCAGCCCAACCAGCGAGTTCGCCAATCTATCCACAACCTGCTTGCCGACGTGGGGCGAAACCATCCCCAGGCTTTGGTGTATCCTCTCACAGTGGCCATGAAGTCTGCTCAGAGCTCTCGAAGATCAAAATCAGCAGCACAGATCATGGACAGCATGCGGGCACACAGTGCCAAGCTTGTCGAGCAAGCCGACCTCGTTAGTCACGAACTCATTCGTGTCGCGGTGTTGTGGCATGAACAGTGGCACGAAGGGCTTGAGGAAGCATCCCGGGTATGGTTCGGAGACCACAACATTGATGGCATGTTTGCTATCCTTGGCCCATTGCATGAGCAACTCGAAAAGGGGCCAGAGACTTTGCGGGAGATCAGCTTCGCACAGACTTTTGGTCGTGATCTCACCGAAGCGCGAGACTGGTGCCGGCAGTACGAAGGCAGTCATGATCCTAACGATCTTAACCAAGCGTGGGATCTGTACTACCAGGTGTTCCGCCGTATTGGGAGGCAACTGCCCCAGATGACATCACTCGAGCTCGCCTACTGTTCACCCAAACTACTGAACGCCAAGAACCTAGATCTTGCAGTGCCGGGCACCTATCGCAGTGGTGCCCCCGTTGTGCGCATTCTGTCCTTCGATACAACTTTCAGTGTCATCAATTCCAAGCAGAGGCCTCGAAAGCTAAACACGAATGGAAGCGATGGCAACTCTTATGCATTCTTGCTTAAGGGCCATGAAGATATTCGTCAGGACGAGCGTGTCATGCAGCTCTTTGGACTTTGTAACACGCTCCTCGCGAACGACTCAGAATGTTATAAGCGACACCTAGGCATCCAACGGTACCCGGCCATCCCCCTTAGCCAGAATTCGGGTCTACTTGGCTGGGTGCCCAACAGTGACACTCTTCATGTTCTTATCCGCGAGTATCGCGAGAGCCGGAAGATTCTCCTCAATATTGAACATCGCATTATGCTGCAGATGGCGCCGGACTATGACAACTTGACACTTATGCAAAAGGTCGAGGTATTTGGCTATGCATTGGATAATACCACTGGTCAAGATCTCTACCGTGTTCTGTGGCTCAAGAGTAAGAGTTCTGAAGCATGGCTCGAAAGACGTACCAACTACACACGCAGCCTGGGTGTCATGAGCATGGTTGGTTACATCCTGGGTCTTGGTGACCGACACCCAAGCAATTTGATGTTGGACCGCATCACCGGCAAGATCATTCACATCGACTTCGGAGACTGCTTCGAGGTCGCCATGAAGCGTGACAAGTACCCCGAGAGAGTGCCTTTCCGACTTACGAGAATGCTCACGTATGCAATGGAAGTCAGCAATATCGAGGGTAGCTTCCGTATAACATGTGAGCATGTGATGCGTGTGCTTCGCGAAAACAAAGAAAGCGTCATGGCTGTTTTGGAAGCTGTAAGTATCTTTTCTGTATTCCTACCGAATGTGAGCGTTCTGTTTGCTAACATCTTGTAGTTTATCCACGACCCCCTGCTGACCTGGCGTCTAACCAACGTCACCTCCCCCGTCGGACCCAACTTCCGTTCAGAACGTGAGTCGGTCCTCACCGGAGGGACGCAACGTGCACGCAGGCCCAGTATCCTTGACGCGGAGCATCCGCCGTCGGAATTACTTGCGGCGCAGACAAGCAACGTGGATGCGCTGCACCAATCCCGTGCCCGTGCGCGAACCAACTCAAGCTTGGTCAACGGCAGCTCAGGCATAATGGATGGCGAAACGGCAGAGATGCAGAACGCGCGCGCGGTTGAAGTGTTGGACCGTGTCAACCAAAAATTGACCGGACGCGACTTCAAACCCACCGAGGAGCTTGAAGTTGTACAGCAGGTTAACAAACTGATCCTTGAGGCCACCAAGTTGGAAAATCTGTGCCAGCACTACATCGGTTGGTGCTCATTCTGGTAGAGGCTTTGGAAATACCAAGCCATGAATAAGACGATTGTTCCACCTTCGTGGAGGTCGCGTACAATATTGCTTGATTCAACGCATGTATTTTGGCGAAGGGGTCACATGGAGGAGAGTCGTTTAGATTCGGGCATGTATCGGCTGGCGTTATCTTCGGTGCACACCAGGTAGGAACGGTATCGGTTGTGATGGAGGATTGATTTCTGCGTGTTCATGATGCATATCCCCAAGCCTTTCGACTAGCTCTTACCTCTACTTGCTAGATTTGCTATCTTTAGTTTGTCGATGAGAAAGGAAAAAATTGATTGAGCTACGTTATAGCACCCTTGTCGAATCGTACCTACTTGGCCGTCGTATGGGTTTTGGGTGATCAGTCGTTCAGAGCATCGCATGAAGTACTCAACGCTTGAATTTTTCATAACAAGGCGTCAGGCTAAGTTGCGATTCAGTTAGGAAGTAGAAATGAAATGTGAGAAAGGCCGACGTTCGTGCGACACGGAACCGAGGCACACGGGCTTTGTGAGGATGGCCGTACCGGAGGCATATGCGGCCGTTAGGACTGTGTAGTACGCAATGGAAACCCCGTCGAGCTCCAGAAGAGGTGGCCAGAATCGCTGTCATACATAAGTGTTGTTTTATATTAGAAATTTGGTATTCAAACATTTCAATGCAGCTTTTATTTGCACAAATTCATACTAATTACATCTAACGACGCCTAAACAAGCGCAAACATTCCAAATTCCAGGAGTGTTGCTAACTGCAGAAGGTAGGGAGACTTAATTCCATCGCGTATACAGCTTCCAGAACGTCCAGAAAATCACATTCCTGCAATGTATAGTACAAGAGTTAAGCCCCTGCCGACCTCGGTATAGGAAGACCAATGACAGCGAGCAGCATTCGCATCGTCGGCTTATGCCGCATGCGCCCCATTGAGCACCTGGATGACAGGTGAGTCGCAGGCTTTCAGCTCCCATTCATCTTATTAAGAGTAACGTGCACGATGCTTGACAAAAAATAATTTCCTAATGATCCTTCGCGCTCCTCAGCTGAGTGGATTATCTCGTCAGCTCCTTCGATCCTCATAATATTTCTGGCTGCCTAATCCGCATTGACCAGGTCTCTAGCAGTGTTGAAGCGCGAATTGAGAAAAGGTATGAGCTCGTCAATGGAGATATATAAGGCTACGCGAAGAGTCCAGCGGCTCTTTTGTCGGTCGCCCGTCGTGTGAATTATACTTGGCTACCGATATCCTGGCCGACTGCACGCAAAAATACTCAGTCATGCAAGTCCTAACCCTCCTTAGCCTTCTCTCCCCCGTTGCTGCGCGCAGCATCATGCGCCGCACAACCCCGACGGTCAAATCGGCCGAGGTGGTCGGCCAGGTCGCCGATCCGCGCATAGACCGCGACTCCTGCACCTCGACCCGCATCGGAGACCGCGAGCTCTGGACGTGCCGCGACAGCCAGAGCTACCCCGGCGCCAGCGAGGGGTTCTTCTACAGCAGCACGGCGAGCTGGACCAGCTTCAACGCCGACGGCACGCCGGCCCTCGTGGACGGAAACCTGACGTGCGTGGGCGACAACACGGCGGCGTACTTCCCCATCGCGGCGTCCGAGTGCGCGGCGGACTCGGGGAGCTGCGACGACCAGAGCCGGTGGGTCATCTGGCCGGACTCACCGCCGCTGCCGGCGCCGCGGGATGACGGGTCCGTAAAGCTGTATACGTGGATCCGGAACGTACATCTGGACATCTCGAACGGGCTGGGCCCGCAGCTGAATCCGAACCCCACGGCCAGTATGTACCGCTCCACGTACACGGCGGACCTGGCGGGAGACGAGCTGCCGCCGACCGAGCTCGTCAGCGACAGCTTCTACGAGGCGGGGAAGGCCGCCTACGGGAACTATGGCTGGGTCGTCCGCGACGGCACGGCGTACCTGTACGGCGCGCTCAACGGCACGGACGGGACGACGGGCATCGGGCTGGCCAAGGTCAGCACGGCGACCATCGAGGACCTGTCCACCTACCAGTACTGGGACCCGGCGACGTCGAGCTGGGACGCGTCGCAGCCCGACGTCACTGATGTGGGCAAGGCGATTCCCAACGCCGGCACCGGCCAGCAGGGCACGTATTACTACAGCGGCTACTTCGGGCGCTACGTGTGGATCGGGTCCGCGAGCGGGTTCCCGAACGCTGACTTCTACGTCACGACGGCCGAGCAGCCCGAGGGCCCGTGGGAGGAGCCGGTTTTGTTTTACTCGGGGCCACAGGGGACCACCTTTGCGGGATACTCGCAGCAGGCACATCCGGGGCTGAGTGTCGAGCAGGGCGACGGGAACGACATCTATCTCACGTATACGCAGCAGAACGAGTTCTATAATACACCTTTGGTACACGTGGTGTGGGAATGAGGTGCGAGAAGGGTTGTGGGTTGTACATGTTGTGTTGTACCGACCTTATTCGGCATTTATGTGCGTACCATTCCCAAACGAATTGGATATAATGGGGCTTTCGTGTATAGACTATGTAGATCTGCATTGTAGAACTTTGAAGAAGAGTCTCGAAAGATGACTGCTCGCCCTGACTATCTGTTTTCATGAGCGATAGTGTCCGTGAAGCCGCGCCCGAGACTGGGTACATATCATTGCTGGGCTCTGCCATTTAACGAAGTACACAAAGACGAAATGAATGTATTGTATCTGATTTGTGTGTGTTCTCGGAATCGTAATGGGACTTAAACGATCTACCGTCCCAGCAACTGCCATTCTAGCAACCCGGGCTCTGAAAAATGTGTGACAGGCGTACCAATCTGGAGAATCTTGTTGGTAGCCGTTGTTGTTTTGGCTCACGGGCATATAAGAAACGTGACACGGAAACCGCGGGTGGTTCCATGGCCGCTGACGAAAATTGGACAGTGCTAGATCGAGGCACAAGGCTGTTTGTGGTATGTACCAACCTTCGTGTTATTCCAGAAGAGGACAGCCTCGCATGTGACGCTTGTGGGGGGGGGGGGGGGGGGGGGGGGGGGGGGGGGGGGGGGGGGGGGGGGGGGGGGGGGGGGGGGGGGGGGGGGGGGGGGGGGGGGGGGGGC